>OY755051.1:11869158-12058836 GCA_963576755.1 Noctua janthina | reverse complement strand
GAAAACACAGCGTCCCCAAGGAATTGAAGCATATTTTAAACCTTGACCTTGCTGAATCATGGAAGAAGAAACAGCAGAGCACTGTGATCGGCGAACTATCATGTTTTCCAATGAAGCAAATTGAAAAGAAAAAGTGATAATACGAAATTGAATCATGTGAACAACATAACTGTAAATAAAAACAGATTTAAATAAGCAAGTCTGAATCTAAGAAGTACAGTTACAATACCTGCAAATGTACATTGAAATCAAACAGTTTCCCAACAAAGTTAATAACAGATACTTGTTAGAAAATGCAGTTCTATTACGTAGGTACTTACGCAGTTAATTTCAAATCAGCGACCGATCTCCTCATTAACACAAACACGAGATTCTTCATACATTGAATATTGTTCGAATTCTCACGTATTTTTTAAGTGAGAACACGAACGTTTATTGTTTCACGATATTTGAATGTCAACACGTTTCAAAGCTATAAGTGTTTTTTAATTTGCTCAAGTGTTTAAATCATGAAGATCTTCATATTCGGGTATATTAACAGTGTGAATTTGTATAACATGATAGTTATTCTGCACGTACGAAACATTATACATATCAGTAGCATTGCACTTAACTCGAGCAATGACTGTAATGGTTTAATTGAAAAACTTATGAAGGAAACAATCTATAAAACTAGCACTCCACTTAGAGATTGTGTTGAAGAAAGCCATTTTCTACATGACACAATTTTTCGTGAACTTTTCAATTCTTACGCAGAATGAGTTAAGCAACATGAGCTTATTTCACACAAAATTATTGCAACAGACTGCTGTTAAACTATTCCTGAGCTACATTGAGTAAAATAAACTTTCAGGTAGTGGTCATAACGTCTACTCAGCAATTACTGACTACAAGTTGTAACACTTGTCTTGCAATCGTCAGTTACGTCATAAGCTGCATTACTTGCGTAACCTATCGATATCAATTCCGCAAAATACTTTGAAAAGTTACCTTTTATTTCAAAGGTAAGGTTGTTATTCGTTTGCTAGCTTATTTTTTTAACACTACCTCTATTAATAACAGTAGGTATTATTTGAATCTTACTTTAGTGTGGAATAAGATGGAGCTATACGTCCTGTAGATAGATATAGTAAGCATAATTTCTTGCCGCCCATGGACTATTAAACTACAAACTATCTCAAAATGAGAGAATCAAAGTATCAACTATAGACGACACCACGAAACTACGTTAAAATCAGTACCTACAACAATAAAAACTAAACGGCTAAGATCTGATTACTAGTAATTTACGGGTAATTACGAACAGTTAAGGATAACGTGATTAGCTATTTTTCCTCATTAGTGTTTTCTAACAAAACTATACGATAATCATTAGTTTACAAATTTAGTATAAGAAAAACATTTAACACAATTTAAAGTATTCAAAATGGACCAATAAACTCACAAACTATTAAACATTATATAAACACTTCCAAACAGTAAGAAAACCTATTTAAAGTACAAAGGTCATAGCACCGCGATGGCTAGACTAACCGAATTGTTAATTTTTAATCCTTACCAAGCGTTTTCAATACAGGTAGCTAAATCAAAGATGGTGGCTGAAGTAATTTTTAATAGCGAAGTGTGAAGTTGTATGGACAAGGATGGTGATGGTAAATTACATGGTAATGTGCTCGTTTACAGGCTCGCACATTAAAAGGTAATTCATCAACAATTTACCGATCTCCCATAGCGTTAGTTTGTAAATATACACTACCTGGCTGGTACCTACCACGTTGTTAGATAAAACGTCTAAAGCGTGCAAAATAGTTCGCTTAAGGCGTTTATCAGAATCGAAAGCAACCTTTTTAAAATTAACTTCTACTAACAAATTGTTGGTGCAGTTTGTTGCTTCGACAGTCAATTGGTATAATATCAAATTATAACTAGGTTGTAACAAGTTTTTCAATCGATCGGAACACGAACCCGTTACCGTCATAGATGAAAAGACATGAAAAATTTTAATCAATTGACACAATCGCCAGAACAGTCAAATTGAAAAGATTCCCACTAAAGTACTCGTCAACTTATTAAAATTTTAATAATAATTTCAGTAGACAAGAGTTCGCTAAACTTAATAATGATTTTTCTAGGGCAATATTGGAAAACTGTAGTGTAACTTGGTTAGTTGAAATTACACTTTATCTCGATGGAGTAAAGTATTAGATTGCAATGTTTAGTTATTGAGATAGATCATTTATGTATCGATAGATTCCGGGTATTCGAGTCCGCGGTATTAAAGGCGTCTTTAGATTATTTAAATTCCGTTACGGTTCGTTGCGTCTCTGGTTTATACGGTGCCGTTAATTTTAGTGGAAATTGAACTAGGGGACCGTATTGATCAGGAGTTAAAAACTTTGCTGTACCTACTTTATTTACAAGTGACCAAAGAAGCAGCTTTAAGATACTTTGGTGAAAGATAATCGTGTTGAAATCATAGGTATCGTGTGTATCTTTCGTTAGATATTTCTAAGACAGAATCTATTAGATTTTACGACTGTATTTTCAATTTTATAACACAAATTCAAAATCCTAAATCTTGAGAGAACCATTTCGATTGTTAGTACCTTAAACGTACAGCCACTTTTACATTATAACCTTCACCAAACATTGCCTTACCAACTAAGTACGTGTAAAATACTCAACGAACACATAATTAATCATTCGCGAAGTCTATAATGAGGTCTACAGGCGTAAGAGGGCGTATTCCAAAGAGCATGACCCTATGAGAGTACTGGACATACACTACTGTAACCTGACCGGTTCTACGATTCCTGTTTTATAGCTACGTTTGCTACTACACGTTTAAGCCTTAGCACCAGAGATGAGCGAGGTAGCTAAGAGGTGAAGCTGAGATATGAAACTTTGTAAACTTATACTGTCACTTACGGGATATCTCCGTGATTGTTCATTATTTTTACCTCCCGATATTTCGACGCTGTTGCAAGCGCCATTAACGCGGGTTGACAATCACGAAAGATGTCCCGTAAGTGACAGTATAAGTTTAGTTGTAAACCGTGAAAGCTTAAAACAGTGTCTGAAACTTTGTGTTACCCAAAGCTACTGCTGAGTACGCGGTATTCAGCTCGATTCCCAGGTCAGGCTGTATTATTGTCTTTTTCATTTGGAACTTCTAAGCAGAGGCTTGGAGTCCGAATTTCTACCCGGTTGGTGGCAATGTGGTCTCCTTTTATTACACCTTATGCTCTTCCGGGCATGCAAGCGTGTTGTTATATTTATGTATCCGATAGAACTAACGAGTGAACCAGGTAAGACAGGTAGTTATAATAAGATGTGTTAAAAGTTAGTTTTAATGAATCCTTTTTTAAAGAACTGCCTCGTTGGTGTAGTGGTCTCAAGCGCGACTGCTGAGTATGAGGTCCTGGCTCCGATTCCCAGGTCGGACAAAGTAAAATTGGGTTTTTCCGTCAGGAATTTCTCAGTAGCAGCCACGGAGCCTGGATTTGCGCCCGGTTGATGGCAATAGACTCGCCCACTATTGCATGGAACTTAAACATTACTGGCGAAATGTGGGTGTACTATTAGATACACCTCTGCCTAACCCTTCGGGGACTACAGGTGTGATGTTGTGTTATGTTATGTTTTCTGAAGAAATGAAAAAGTTTACCGACCCAGACGTTTTTGTTAAAGAAGAAGTCCCATCTGACTATGAGAATAAGAGAAGAGAAAGAGAAGAAAACACAAATGCGCTCTGCATTTGTGTTTTGTGGCTAATCTCAATTCAGATTGACCTCCATCCCCGTCAGAAGTTCTGTATTATAAAAATTCATCGCTACATAGCTAAGCACATCTGTATTGGAAAGTCAGCCTTAACAAGGTAAAGACGAGAGCTTAAGGCATATCGATGGACCTACAAAGATGCTTAGAACAATGGTTGACCGGCCAACAGCCGCATTGATTTATATTTACTTGGACTTGTGTTATAGAGGTTGGGTATTTGAACCTGAACGGTCATGAGTTCATACACGAGGCTGTGTGGCTGATTATGAATTTAAAAACAATAACGATCTTGAACGAGGTGATTGCATGTCCGAATTGTTCGATTCTGAACTTATAAACAAAGTTGTTGAAAATCTGCAACTGACTAAAAAAAATGCGTCTTGTAAAGATGTGTTTTGCTTTTGTTTCTGAAAAATTTTCACTTTGGTAAAGAATAAGGTAGGACCTACCCCCGTAGCATGACCACGAAGGAAGAATCGACAAAATGACAGATTGTATCGACACAATGACAGATTTCTTTGCACTATCTGTAATTTTGTCGATTCTTTCGTCAAAGAAATCCTTGTCTACGGTGGTCATGCTACGGGGACTAGAGTCTCTGACGGTATGTACAGGATCACATGTCTAGGACACGGTTGAGGTTAACTTCAAATACATCCTGTATTTACTCTCTTAGTGAACTAATGGTAACAAGGCTACTTCAACCGACCTGATTTCTAATCTCTTGGTTCCGACTTCATGCTCCAGATCGTGCAAACGAATAATTGAGCTTTTCTGTTGTAAAACTCAGTTCGGTATTGGATCTTTACCCTATACAAAGTGATAAGGTTGCCCTATTACATTGGGATCTAGCACCGCCATCGGCAAACTGTAGATGTTAGATGATGGTATCTCTACTACCGGCAAGCCCTAATGGATCAGAGGTCACTGGTTATATACATTCTATGGTAATTTTGAATAATAAAGAGATCTGACTGATAGTACGAAAGAGTTCTGAGAACATTTGAAACAGGCTGCAAGCAATGATTCTGGCAGATGATGATAAACTGTACCTACTAAATGATTCACTGCAAAGCTTACGAGAGATTTGAATGGTTGAAACAAATGACATAATGATACATATAAAATTGCTCAGTAATATGTCAAAACACTTTGTATTCGTTTACTTAATAAAAAATGAATCTTGGTTTAGAAACTGACACTGCAATGCAGAGAGAAAATTTATTTTTATTCACCAAATACGGTCCAATAATAAAATTGGTCCGCAGTGCTCGGAGTTCGTAATCATTATTTTTAGCAACACAAGAATAAAATATCTTGTATTTGGAGCAGACCATTTCAAACTTTCTGTTCGCGCTGAACTATCGACGACGGACATATTAATTGGAAAATCTAGTTTCCAGTTTACGTGGAAAAAAAAGTTCTTTAAAATACGCTGGAACATCGTCTTCAATTAGTTGTATGTAGGAGTCTAGATATTAATAAATTTAATTGCGTCACAAATGAATAGCAGACGTTCTGTGAGCTCCCGCTGACAGATGTTTTGACAGCTCCAATATTATTAATTGTGACATTACGTTGTCGTTAGGGCATCGCCCAGAACGTTCTTCCGCTTCCACGTCATTAATAAAATGAGCAATAGTCGAAATATTTATCAATGGCATAATCGATACAGAAACAATTATAACCACATCCATCAAAATTCTAAACTCAGCTTTGCATCAGAAGCGTTCGAATTCTTTTACCATTAGAATGAATAAGCAACCCTATAATCATGTTCGAAAGAGTTCAAACTGTATCGACGCTTGAGTAGTATTGCGAGAAATTGCTGTTGAATCTTATTTGCCCCTCGTTAATGTTCATTTTCGCGTAGCACAATGTAACAAATGAAGTACAGTGGTATCGAGTAACATTAAAATTCTTATCTCTGGTCTGTCACACAGCGAGAACGTCAAAGTTCGAAGTGAGGAACGCATTATAATTAATAGTCGATGATACGCGAGGATCGTAAACAAAAGCGGTGATAAATGGATTAAAGTCTGATACTAGATAATAAGAACTGTGGGTTGTAAATCGTGGTTTCGTAAGCGGTGGTCACTTTTTAGATTTTTATAGCGGTCGTCTGTCATACGGCTGTGTATCACACTCTGATTTATTTCTGGATGATAGATGTGTTCACGCTTAAGACATCTGTCGATGGTTTAAATCATCGCTGAATGCAAGATGGACTTAATGAAGTTGAAAAATCAGAATTAACTCTGCTTAAATGAAATTTCTGTTTTGAATTGGTGTGAAGTGTTAAAGCTCAGACTAGTTAATTGGTTTCTAAAATCAATCTAGGTGATATGTCCATCTATGAAGTGTGATGGAGATGAATTGGCAACCAAAGAGAATAGAGTGAGAGTTGTGCAGATTATAGAACTATTTTATGACAATTCGAGTGATCATCCCAAAGAAAACAAAACAAAGCATAACAATATTAATGACAAAACAACTGAAACATGAAATACCATTATCGACGTTCGTTGCTTTTTGCCTCAGCCTTACGATACGGTGTAAAAGCATCCAGTCTTATATCATACCGTTTTGATTTCAATGACATATTAACTGTCAAATATACGTTGATACATTGAAGGCGTCACGCGTTTTGTTAAAGCCTATCATTAGAAGTCGATTTACCTTTTTGCTTTTATTGATTACGTTTGACAATAATCGGTGTATCGTTTGATTGTGGGAATTAGGACAAGAATTAATATTCTACGTTTATCGAGTGTTACTTTCACTAGTGATGTAACGCTGTTGTCTGGGAGATGATAGGGTTGTAAATTACTTGAGGAAGCGATCAATAGAAGTTTGTGAGCTGCAATTGCTGAGATTAGGTTTAACCTATGGAAGAGCTTTTTGCACTCTCAAAGATTACATTATTGAATCTTCTATACCAGTTCTCCTATTCGATTATAAATATCGATTCTCATTCGGTCGAAAAGTAAAACAGTCGTTTCATAACATGAAAGCCGAAAATGTTGTTACAATCAGCAGACCATAATCATAAAATACAGTCACGAAGAAAATTCATTCCACCATTAACACACTTGTTAATGACGCAGTAAAAGTTCTTTTCCCAGAAGACCATAATAGCTACAAACACGATGTTTCCTACTATAGCTCTCAACACTTTAGCCGTAACATTATACCTAAGATCATAACTCGAGTCAAAACGACCACAACACGTGTGGCTCCGAAATCAAATTAAAATCATGTTTGATAAGATCGAGTGGCGGTTATGGAAATTTATGACTATATTACCTGCGCGAGCGCATCGCGACCGACAAAAACCGGGGTCGGTCCGCGCAATTATTTATGTGGTCCGCGAATGATTATAGTTTACGAGCGTTTGATAGGTCAGCCTCTGGCGTACACAGTGGGCCGTGATTCGGGACACTTTGGATAAAATTAATTTTGGTTTTTGGTTCCGATCTTGGACATGGTAAATTGGAGACTGTGGAGAAACTACTTGTCGTCGTTATGAAAAATAATTAGATTTAATTTTACGGTGAGACATAGAAAGCTTTTTGTTTCCCTATTCAAAAGCATCTCACGTTTTATTTATTACCGCGATTTGTAAAGGGTGATCATAAACATACGTGATTAAAAGTTTTTTTTTGTAAATTATTTTTATGCAAAATCAAACTCGCTAAATGCCAATGCTCTGTACCACAGGTAAATTTTGACATAAATAAATTATTTTTATTACGTGATTCAGGAAATAAAACTTTCCAAATAGATGTAAAAAATGTTGTATCAGAATGAAACTGAGACAAAAATGTGTTGGCCGCAAAAGATACAGAAATAAATCAGACAGATGACAATTTAAAGTGGTTAACCCACTAACTGTGACCATTTTAGATACTTTGATCAGATCTTGTCGAAACCCAACTTGTATTAGCAGCGACAAAGTCATTTAAACTTTATATTCTGAGCAATAAAGATGAATTTTATTAATTTTATGATATTTTAGTGGGTGTTTGTTCAACAGTTTTTAGAGTCAGAGTAAAGATTTATGTTTTTATTTAAGAATTAATGGTATAGTGTGAGTAATCGCCGTTATTTTAATTTTATGCATTAATGATATCTGATTATGAATAAAAAAGTTTGTTTCGCATATATTATACGAGCACCATAAATTCTCATAATCATTATAATGTTCTCACTTCGAGAGTAATTTTCGTTATTTACTAATCGTAAATCTGATATGATCTGAAGACGTATCTATGGAGACAAGTACGTAATCAAAAGCTTTATTACTTTGGTTCAAAATTTATTACCCGTCAGACTATTATGTCGTGTGTATTTCACTAATTACAGTTGTTTTAAATATTTAATGAAGTACATTCTAACTAGTCACTAAGTACAAGTACAGTCGATTTACATTTAAAAACAACAAATGGTTTTATTCTCCTACAATTTCCCCCAAAATGTAAAATGCACCTGGCGCCACTTCTCGCTCTTCGCCTCATTCCACATACTTTACGATCTGTTAAAAGACCGAATTCGCTGTCCAAATTAACACGAAATAAAAACGGAATCGAACCAACAAAAAATAAGCGAAGGTACAAGATAAAAGTTTAAAAAAGGCCCACGTCAAAACATTTGATTGTATTAATATTTATAGGCTTCGTACCGCCGCAGGAAAGACGGCTCGAGACGGAAGAAAAAAAAAATGTTTATCAGCCCGTTTAGCTTTTAAGGAAACCGCGAATCTTTTGTAAAAAGTTATTTATGATCTTGAAAACAATTGCAGTGTTACCATTATATCACATTTGACAGCAATAACTGTATTATTTTTTTTGTCCCCAAAATGAAGACGTTTCTGTTCACTGTGGACGTATAACAATAGTATATTATCGTGCGTGAAGTGGTGTGATTCACTTTATATTGACTTTACTGTTTTTATGTCGAGGCTTGAGGATTTTTTCTAAATCTAATAAAGTTCGTTATAATTTTTTGTACCACAAATTCATGGACAACGATTTCAATTGAATTTCTGGCAGAGTTTGATACCGTTTTCTTGATTTTAATCATGTTTAACATTTGTAGTTCTCAGACTTTAAAAATGCTTACCAGATTAAATTGCAGTGAAATGCTAATTTCGAATAAAACATTTTGGGAACATCAAACAATAATATAATCTAATCATGCTTTTATTAAGCGACTCGGCTTTATGACTAATTAATTATTTAATTAATTTTATATCATAGGAATTATCCTAGCACTTCCTATAGATATTTAAATTAGGTACAATCCTAGACAAGTGACCTTATGTACACGTTCACATTTAAATACTCAAGCATCATTAGTACCTATTATAAGATATAGGTATAACAAATAATTACTTATTAAATGATACCGGTACCAACCTCACAGTTAAGAGTTGTCCTGTTTGATAAACGGTTCAGGATTCCTATGGTAATTCCGATATTGCATATGCACAAAAACATTTATGTTTGACTGTACATCGTATTATAGGCTTGAAATGAACATGTGCTTTAAAATATAGGGAAAAACTTGCAAAAATTGTACGAATTGGTAAAGCTATAAGTATTAGCTAATTCTAATTTCGTCATGAAGCGTGCGTAAGTTCAACACACTGGGCTTTCAACTTCGCTATCACGACATGAACTTTTCTCGGATCGATGAACAAATGACAATATATTGGACATGAAAAAAGAAAAAAAATTAAAGTCTTCTGAAATCCAACAGCTTATGTAACACAAAATCGTACCTAACCTACCATATTGTTCAGTTCTACATAAAGCTGCGTAGTGCGTATGCTAATTCAGCCCCAGCACATTTGCAGGCGACTGTACATCTCTTATGGGAAGCTTAATCAGTGTCTTGCGCCGACATGGGTTATTGAATCGAAATTAAAACACTGGCTCCATGGTTTTAATAGTCGTGTTAAGTATTTTAATTAAAATGAAATAGGCCCTGTGTACGCGGTAGTCGCTCCATCAAAGTGAATATAGAGATGAAATTAGGTTAAGCGGAAGACTGTGGTTGTGAGCAAAAAGGAAATTGTGGAAATGTTGATTGGTTTTTCTCTCTGGTGAGAATTATCTGTGATATAATATTACAAAGCTGAAAGGCTGTAGTGAAATTAAGTTTAAATAACCGATATGTTGGAAGACGAGTCACTAAATTCATGACTACTATTACTAATGCTTTTTTATATAATATGTTTCTTTTTACAAGTGATTACATAAATATTGTATGTTATGACTGAATTAATAAGCCATATACTTTTTATAATAACTACGGGATATAAAGCCGATGACGATTACTAATTTCTTAAACACCGAGCCTGCTTCTTCAGTCATCAACCGTTCTAATCCTTGCGTTTTCTGAACAAAAACGTAATTTTTGAAAAGGCCACACATAACGCAGTTTAAACGATCAATAAACGCTTCTATAATGTAATAACAGGGAAAACGCATCGAAATGCACAATACAATGTATATTTATTAGTAATTAAACGCAGTAATGACGTAATAACAGTAATTGTGGCTGTCGGGAGGTGATTATTGCAAAAAAACACCGATGTATGGAAATAATATAATGGTAAACGTCATTAAATGTTAAGGTTTTTGTTCATTTGTAATTATAAGCCTGCACAGTAGCGTCATCTGTGGGGAAAATTGGATTTTACTTCAACTTGAAATAATTACAGAAAATTGTACAATTTTTTGGATTGTTTCAGTCCTATGTTATTAAGTAAATCGTAAAAAATATGAATTATGAATGTAAAATAAGAACAATTAGAGCCATCGTTTCTTTGAAGATTTTTCGATCGCCCTGTAATTTTGATATAATGTGTAATTTATAATCTGACTAAGATGGTACAGTGTGATGCTCTTTGCCGATTTTAATTTTGAAAGTTTTGCCTTAGGCTGTAAGTTGTATTAAGATAATTGGCGATTTAGCTTCATGTAACTATCGGTTTGAGATAAATACTGAAAACAAAAATACATTGTTAAATATTGTTTTAAAATACCAAATCGCTGTATAAATTTCTTAAAAACCATAATGATACAGACTATAGAGAAACTATCAGAAGAATTTATCATAGAAAAAGTGTGATGTGTTTTAGTGAGGACATTTAGCACAATGACATAATTGCCAAGTTTGACACGTTACACTTTCATCGACACTAACCAGTTAAATATTACAAGTAGATTACAATGCTATTCGCTTTATGCCATAAGATAACATAACGCCTGTAATCCCCGAAGGGTAGGCAGAGGTATACCTAATAGTACTGCCATATTTCGCCACTCATGTTTTAAGTCACATGTAATAGAGGGCTGGCCTATTGCCATCAACCGGGCACAAATTCAGACTCCGTGGCTGTGAGAAATTTCTGATGGAAAAACCCAATAACACTTTGCCCGACCTGGGAATCTAACCCAGGACCTCATGCTCAGCAGTCGCGATTGCGACCACTAGACCAACGTGGCAGTCGTTATGTCTCGTCTATTCAAGTTTTAGAAGTTTTATTTTTCATTGAATTTTTGATTTGTCTCGTCTATAGTAATTAAATTTAAATGTCGTTGTTAGAAGCTCAAACAAAAACAAGTAGAACAAAATTAATTCATTACAAACTTGACTCATACAGAAATCTAGTTTAACTTAAATGCTGCTAAGCACCAAGGAACCTTAAACTAGGCAAAATTACTGAGAGTGAAGGGCCTTCGAGCATAATTGGACTATTATGACTAAATATGGCGAGGTCTCTACAAAGGCTGTCTGAACATGTTAGATTGAAAACAACTGCGGAAACTCGTTGCCTTGTTTAGTTCTAAATCCCTTCTAAATCATACGTTTCGAGTTTTTTATATTTATCCGTGTTTTGAGATTTATTGTTTTACAATTATTTTATTCTCTTATTGAGTATGTATATAGCTCACAGAATAAGTAAACTGAAGTGGCAATGGGCCAGCCATATTAGTCGTAGAACCGATGACCGTTGGGGTAGATTTGTTCTTGAGTGGAGACCGCGAATCGGCGAGCGTAGGTAGGACGCCCTCAGGCTGGATGGAGTGACGATGTTGGCAGGGTGACTGGTAGCAACTGGATGAGAGTTGCTGAGAATCGAATTGAGTGGCCAGACATTGAGGAGGCCCGTGTCCAGCATTAGACTGCTGTAAGCTGATGATGATTGAAGATTTAACTTCATTTGGTTGGAGCATTTATAGGCTTTTAAATAAGACTTATAGAGTTCGTTTACTCTATTCTTCATCAGCATCATCATATGCTGCCGACGCCGATCCTGGTCATACTTCCAAGCGTTGCCACCTCGACTTCACCCACTATATTTTTATAAAAAACGTACATACATTTTGTATTTTCCAGAAATTATACCGGTATAGTCCATTTTGTAGTAACTATGATGGATGCAAAATTATAATTTTAAGTTGTTATTATGACTTTTTCATTTTATCTACAAAGAATCTACCATCTTCAAAAACATCTTTATTTTTCAGACAGAGTAGATAATATCTTTTGTATAATGAATATCCATATAAACACAGCAAGACACGAATAACAATTTAATAGCGATGTGCAATTTTATGTACTAGGGTAGTATGAATAACGTGATGTAATTAAAAATTATAATAAGATAATTTGCATAGATGATTGTCAACGTCCTCCGCGGATAAAATCTATGATGAATTACTTTGATATTATTGTTCATACTGCATGTTATAAGAAAACATGACCACTATTATAATATGCGCAGAAGGTAGATACAGGAAAGAGCCTAATAGAATTGCTACGTGATATCGAGGAATAAATACTAAAATACTAGTAAAGGATGTATCATTGTGTGAACCTAGATAGAAAACAAAACAACGATGGCTAAGGAGGACTTTAAAAGGCTGATAGAGACGGATGGAAGAAAAAATATTAAGTATGTTTTTACAGATACTCATAAATGACCCATAAATAAATAATAAATATACCACCCAACTTGAATTTGCAGAAACAATCATTAGAAAAACTTCAGAATTGTAGAAATTAAAATAAAAAGAGTTTAATTTTGTCATAAAAACATGATAGCAATATAAATTAACGCAGATATTAAAACATTAACACATAAAAACGTACAAACGATTGATTACAGCTCAGTATACACCTGCGGTATTCCTGACATTTGTTCATCGTACCCTATTAATACTCAGACTAATATTACGTGTGAAACCCTATTTTAAAAACACAACACATAAATTACGCGCAAATGAAAAAATAAAATAAAACAGGAACATGCTACAAGTTATTTAAAGCTAAACCAGATGAAAAATAGTATTTTCTTCCCCTATATTTTATAGTGGCTAAAAGTTGCCATCAATAATTGAAGTTGTGTCTCTAGGGAAAAGGGCTTACCAGTATTCCTGACGTGTGGGTACAAGTTGGCGGGTCAGTTAATATCGGGTGTGTACGTGGCTTTAGTTTGTAAGATACTTCAGAAATAAAAATCAAAGTTGTTCGTAATTAAAAAGGACTTTTATACGTGTCGTGTATGGATTAATGAAAATCTTACTGTAATTGTAAGTTCTAGCACAAACAAATTCGAAAAAAAATGGTTTTAAACATAAATAACAGGATTAGAAGTTCAATGGCGACGCAAGTTCAGCATAATTTATCTTACGTAACTGTTTATACGTCTGAAAATGAAATATCTTTGTAAGATTTACATCAATGTAAGCAAAAACCTACTTCCCTATAAAAGCTTTGAAAGTGTACGTGAGAAGCCTTATCCCGAACCAACCAATACATAAGTGCCATTTAATAAAACACGACGCACACCGCACACAAAACTTGCGCACGCGGCAATGAGCAACTCGCAACGGAGGTATATATACCCCTATATATACTTGTATAGCAACGCTTTAGCAGGAATTCTGCCATATCATCGTACCGCCATTGCAAGTCCCGACCAACCCGCGACTGCTAATCCTTTACCGAAATATTTATTGCTTTTTCAACCATTCAAGTTTTAGAAGTTTTATTTTTGTGTTATACCCTTTATGCATATTTAACGTAGGTCGCGACTCACGGGCGGGGAGATGGCGGCGATGTTATCAAGTGATCTGGTTTGGACTAAGTAGTATGTAGTATTTAAGTGTTTTGTATATGCAGAGGAATTCTTTAGGACCGGTTCCATGTTAGTGTATTGGTCGTAGGTAGTGTGTGCTAGCTTTTTATAGGATTAGAGTTACGGTAAACTGTTTTAGGTCGCATTTTGAATCATAGATGAACGAGCAGGTGATGTTTGCTTCTTAGTATGTTTTTTATTCAGCTAACGTTTATCTTGTAATGACTTTTAAATATTGTGCAATGAATTCTGCGCTTAGTAAGACTTTACCCACCTACAATAGTACTCTAACCACAGCACTGCGCGAAGCCTACATTTAAATGCCACAACCCAATAAATTACATCAATTTACACCTACTTAACATAGCAATAAAAATATTAATTTACGATGAATCCATAGCAGGTGGCAAAACAAAAACAGTTATTGCAGAAAAACAAAACGGAACATTGACTCGATGCTAAAAAATGACATGATTGGCACATTTCTGTATCACAAATTACGAGCAGTCAGATCTTCAATACACGCTAAAGCAGTGCACACACTATAATCTATAGATATCGAACAGCTAATTACAAAAGCACAAAAAAGGCTTTATAAGCATGAACGGCTTTAAGTGGCGACTTCACTGGCATACCTTTAGCATAATATTATTTGAGTCATAATTTACCGTGGTCTCAGAGACCGAACGTGAACGCTTGATTTATTTATGAGCCCATACTGAGTCCGCCACTAATCTTTAGTGGAATTTAATTTGTTATTTATTTACTAATCGCCGCTAGTAACTGTAGAACAGGTAGGGTTTTGCATGTCATTAAGGTGCGTCGGTTTAAGGGGAGGCTTTTTTTAGGATTTGTGAGTTCTGTAGGAAAGTTAGGGAATGGAAAGTCCCCTTATACAAGTTTTTTTTCACACCTTCAAGTATGATATGTAAAAATTAGAAAGAGACTAACTGGCTAGCCTAGAACTAAAGTGGTCTATGTAACATTTATGGCAAAATCTATCTATGAGCATTTTTGTACTTAAAAACAATAAATGAATCCGAGCTTACTAAAATTACATATGAATAACCAAGTTATGCATTTAACTGTCGTATAAATGTTTAACAGCAACTTAACATACATTCATAAGTACATAGTGACTTCAAAAGTGTTTCGTTTGATAACAGAAAATGTTTATTTTGTATCATAGACCACTTTAGTTCCAGGTTAGCCCTTATGCCCGCGGCCCGCGTAGAGTTCGGTAATTGTTTCACGGGATCGTACTGCCGGAATAAAAAGTATCTTAGTGTGTAAATCCAGATTATAAGCTATCTGTGTGCTAAATTTCATCCAAATCCGGTCAGTAGTTTTTATGTGAAAGAGTAACAAACATCCAAAGAAAAAAAAAAGATTTTACAATAAAACCGTACTTAACATTTGGATGGCCAAAAATTATGTAGGATTTTATTGTAATTTTTTTTTAAATTCATTTTTGATAAGATGTAGTCATGAACAAAAATATTATTGGAGAGTTTATTGTTTTATTAATGAAGTTACTATTGTTTGAAAAATTCTACAAACAATTTTAGCACTGAAAGTAATCAAGTGTCTACATAGGTGAACAAGTGAACAATATAAGGTGTATGCTAGCTTACGTCATAGTCATACCCAGTTCTATGGAAAAACCTATACATGTTCTTTATTTCAGTTTCTTTGTTTGTCGTAGTCAAAGGACGCAATAAAGTTGATAATTATTATTTATGAGTATTATGACACAAGTTGTCCTTTCATAACATTAATTTCATTTAAATAACATATTACTTGTTTACTTTATTTTATTTATTATAGCTAAAACTATTATCCATGTTTTCTTGTAACTATTGATATTTTATACAAAATAATAAATATTAATTTAATTCAACTAAACGGATATAATCAAGCAGCTATTAGAATCAAGTAGTAAATAATAATCTATTTGTAATGAATACAATTTTAATAATTGCTCTAGATTAAATAAACCAGTTTTGTAGTTAAGTTTTTGTGTACGATCGAATTTATTCGCGTGTGGTCGGCCTTAACGTTTTAAAGTATTTCGGGTTAAAAGTAGCTTGTTAGTGTTGGTTTATATCTCGTTGTTACAATCGTTTCAAATTATGGTCTGAAACTTAAGGCGTAAAGTGTAAACTTAGTGTTAAGACCGTAACGTTCTCGTATTGGTATTTACATCTCTTTTTAATAAAAACCTAAACCTAGACCTCCTCGCATTGTGAGGAGGTTCCTGTCTCTGGAACCCGAACCACCGGTAGATTGGACCCTGCTCCCGACACCGGCGGACCACTATATTTTTATATATATTTTTTTTAAGAAATATTTAAAAAGGTGAAGATAATTAAAATAAAGGGTGTCATAAACAATAATTCAAGTTTCTGTAAAATATTTTAGCATTATGCTGTATTCTATGTCTAAAAAAGAATCAACTAGTTCTACTGTTTATTATGATTAAAATTAAATTAATTATCTACTGTTGTAGGTTATTGCTTTACATAACCATGGTGGATAAACAAGCTATTGTTTACTCTAAGAACCGAAATAACCAGTCTTAACCAAACAAGCTCAAATAAATTATACGAACCCTACATTGACAAGATTAGGTATAATCTAACTTGTAGCAAGACCTAGGTTCCGCTAATGTATTTTCAATGTCCGTTTCAATATAATTGAAAACCTTTGCCACTATGACTCAATAATTTATATCAGATTACGTTAGTATACTGCGATATTTAACTACTTATGCCTAACAGTGCCTACACCGAAATAATTATATGTAATCACGGGTAATTTTATAGCTTTTAAATTGATTTTTCGGGTTCCCAATAAAAAAAAGATAAGCCGTGGTTTTATTAAAAAAATAATTGATTAAAAATTGGGCTGTTTTAAGTAATAACTTTCGGCCTCAGATTGAGTCTCATACATATAAGCATACTTATAAATCCATGGTTGGATTAAATCCCAGCAAAAATTTTAATAATCCGGTCCGATTAATTGACTCTCTTGACTTTAACCCAGCTTGAGCTTTCACGATGACCCCAGTGGATACAGCACTTTAGGGTCAACTTTCCAATGAGTGTTCCCATTGACTGTGCCTTTTATTAAACTTATAACAAGGTACAGAACCTGGTCTGTGTTATTCGGTAACTATAGTCTGTCTTGTCTCCTACAATTAGAGCTTTAAATGCTACTGAATCTGAGGTTCTGTAATTTACAATATACGGACCTAAGGATGCAGTTGAATAACTATCAGTAGATATTTTACATGGAGCGACGGCCTATCCGACCTCATCAACTCTGTTACTGGGAAATACGATGTCCCTCGGTAAGTCTGGTTGTCAGACTTTCGTGTACGTGTTTATAAAATGTCTCTGTTATCTTCTGTAGTTTTCTTCAACAGTAAAAAGGGCTCTTTCAAACAATTTTTCCTAACAACTTAATTTTCACGTGTTAATACCACAGTTGGGGTATGTAACTAGTGCTAAGTGTATTGAATTCTTATAAGCCGTCAGACGGCACGCACGGGGGGCGGTGGCTTCCACCTCTCCTTGAGTTATGACCACCAAACATGTAACACGACCTAGCCGCCTGCCAACTCTATTTGCATACTTCGGTTTGTTGCAGTCGCACGACTGTCGATTGGTGCGACTATAATCTGTCCGAAAGGTTTTTGAGCATTTTGAAGACACCACAGGATTTAAAATCAGTGATTACAATGCTAAAAAAGTCGAAATTGTATTAGATTGACATAAACTACCGAAAAGTATATGAAAATCGGGATTGGCATTTGTCTAGATCCTCAGGTTTACTGCTGTGTAATCTATGATAAATTCAATGTCATAAGTAGAAATATACTTATCATAAAAGACGATGGACTGTTATCGACAAGAATGGAGAAGCATGTGACTTATTTCCTCCAGTGGAAGACTTCAGCCGAATGTAGACGATGAGGCAAAAAACAGTAGTATTTTTACAGCCAATTCGCGATATAGGGTTACTGATTCTCCTAAAAAACAAGACTAGGATTTAAAAGAAGGCTTTTTTGCATTCCGAGATACAGCGAGAAACCATTCTAACATAATACTTATGACTATTGGAAATACAAGACAGTCTCTTGAATGGAAACGAGAAGAAACAAAGATGTCCCGATACGCATGTGTGCCTAATATGCATCATTTGTTAAAAAATATTGCTGTCTAATAGAGCTGTACGTATAATAATGAATTATCGTATTATGATCTGTTGCAGCATTGTTTAATAGTAGCACTAAATCAATTGATCTACCATTCATGTGTCAACGAATAAATTCTAGTTATAAAGAAGCTGATTCAAAGCAGCCGATATGACTAAACTATGAGAACAAATAGTGAGCCTATACTCATGTGCAAAATTACAACGAAGAATGTTTGCACAGTCTTCGAACACACTGACTTCAAGAGCTTCATTTAAAATTCTTCTCAGTCCAATCATTTAACTACGTGTAGGTGAGGTTATAGTCAATGCAAGCATATTAGCTACAAAGTGTAGCGAATCTGCGACAGTAGCCCGTCTGTAATAGGCCTATCGGTTGAAATGTACATTTTAATAAGGCTTTGTCAAACCTACAGACTTGTTGTGTATAATAACAGGGTTTGGCCGTCTGCTTGTAAGAGAACTATTTATTTTCTTAAACAGGTCTTTGGCAATTTATAATGGTGTCTTGTACCCACTTGGTGTCTGCAATTTTGCGATCATCCCCGATGACAGAGTTATGATTTATACTGAGACATTTCTCATATTATTTGCTTTGGAAGTTTTTCTTGTTCTGCAATGATGTGTCGTGCGCTTTGCCAATGTTTTTTTTTATTATTGAGTCGTCTAGC
The DNA here is from genome assembly GCA_963576755.1 of Noctua janthina. Lineage (NCBI taxonomy): Eukaryota > Metazoa > Arthropoda > Insecta > Lepidoptera > Noctuidae > Noctua > Noctua janthina. The sequence continues at coordinate 12,040,014 of OY755051.1, read as the reverse complement.
TTGTTTACTTTTTCATTGAGTTGAATACGGATTCTACATAATTATTGCTACATAATTGTTAAATGCAGTCCAAGGAACTTCAGAATGAATGTAATTGTGTTTAGCGTACAGCCTACTTACTTGACAGGATACATTTCTGATTTTGCGTTAAGTGCTGATTTTGCAAGTGTAACTTGTGTTACAACGACGAAAAAACGTTTAAAGCAGCTTCTAACACAACAGTCATAGATCAAAACAATTATGAACTAAACTGAAATAATACCCAGTAAACTAATAAAACTTCTAATATTCGGGGCTGAGAAACTGAACATTTTGTAACCAATAGCAATGTTGAGGATGAAATCTCATTATGACACACTCTCTAATATGATGATACTGACCATCATGGACTTAGAAAATGTCATAAAAGTAAATAGTAAAAGAAGTCGCTCACTATGATGAGGATGTCAAGTAACCACATGCGCAAAAATTGCAAAAATAAACCAATTAAGAGAACATCGCGTAAGCCTTGCCAAGGTCGACACATATTTGTGCTACTTATAACAATACGAATTTTGTATAATTTCGCCGAAACGTTGGGCCGCTGACATCTGCTCTTGTCTTTATATCGGGAGTGGGACATCTACGTGACAGGCGCGGTGCCATCCTGCGTCTTGTTACGTACTATTATCTCCCTGATATATCACTTTTTGATTTCCAACTTTGTGTTTTTCACATTTTTACTAGACACTGTCCGCACGAAGCAATTAAGAGCTGACTGAATCACTCTTCCAAATTTTAAACAGAACATTTTCTAACAATTACGAAATTGTAACACAAAGTCAGAATTTTAAATAATGTTCCGTGAAGAAAAAGAACAAATAGATGGCTGCATGCTCCCGAATTCTAATTTAAAGCAGATTAACCCTTGAATAACCTAATTCACGCTTAAAGGTTAGGATCCATCAAATGAAACGTCACGGTGACTACACACTTTCCCCATCATTAGGATACGAGAAGAAAAAAGGCTTCGGATGTTCAGTTGTAAGCGCCCGCCAACAAAGCCATTATGCCTTATTATGGACACCATCTATCAGCCAGCCATATCGATCCAACATTAATGCATGCTTATGCTTTATAAATAGATATATAATTTGTTTTGTCTCCACCTCGGCATCCAATTGATGGATTGTTTTATTTCTATTACATCAAACTGTTGGTTTTTGATAGAGGCGTGGCCGTTGCTGCCGTTATTAGTTTAGTCGACGAAGCTAAATCATTTATGATTTCACGCTAGCGGTAAAAAAGTGTGAATCGAGCCGTTCATAATTTTGATTATTCTCGCGGTAGAAATTCATTAATAAGACTAAATATTGTACTGTTATCATCTTAAATCTATGTTAAATCATTTTAAAAAGTTCACACTTACTTTGTCCAAGATGTACTCGCTTCATCCACGGATATATCTGCGGCGGATTTGCCGAAGAGTTTGAAGCTGAAGATTTAGAATTCTTCGTGTTTGAGCTAGAATTATTAGCCTCATTGCTCTCGTTGCTCGACGTGCTGGAGGCAGGACTTGATATATTCTGATTCACATTAGCCTTGTGTTCTACAGGAGAAGCGATGGGAGTAGTTAGGCCTAATTTAGTGCTTGTAGTTCCACTAGAGTTCTGCCCAACGACGCCTCCGAAACCAGGCGACGTTCGACCTGGTCCAGAGGAGGTGGATAGATCTTGAGGGGACGCTACTCCGGTTGTAGAAGTCGAATCCGCGAATTTACAACTAGCTCCAGCGGCCTGGCTAGGCGGGGTGGACATCAGGTTGGGTGACAATGCTCCTGGACTCGGATTCGAGTGCTGATGCATGTGAGTCGCTGTGCTACCCAGTCTTTGAGGATGTAGCTGTGTGTAGTCTATCATAGTTTGCGGTTGCATGTGCGCTCCGGTAGCGGGCGTCCCATAGGGGTGTTGTGGATAGTGATGTCCAACTTGCGGCGGCGAATAGCAAGTATTCGGATAAGCTGAAGCTGCCGCATTTGGATTATAGTAATCAGCTCCTGGTGTTGGCAGACCGGGATGACCAGCTTGCTCGACGGGCGTACCAGTACGCCCGGGCGCTTGGTTCCCATAGCAGGAAGCCAGCGAGTTGACGAACTGGTAGGAGCTCATCCCTGCGTTATAATTTAATTCGTTCATCGATAACAGCGTGTGTTTCTCCTTCTTCTCAAGTTCACTCGGCACTTGTCATCGTTTGGACGAGCACTGTATAGTCTAGTTGGACATGTTAAGTGCTACTGATGTTCGCGGTCCGTTTCAATTGTCCCCGTAGAGTGGAGCTTGATTGATGGACCTGTGATAAAATGAGACACATTAGTCGGTCAAGTGCGTCGTCTCGTTATACGTGATAAATGTTGTAATACAGATCGTATCTTGAGTGTTTGATTTAAATATGTATTGTGTTTTGTCCGATATAAAATATGGTTCCAATATAAATGTTTTATACTGTGAGCTAAAGATAATATTTTGTTGTATTAGATATTTTGATGTCTATTTAAACTTCCAACATATTTTTTGCATTCGTTGAGCTTCTTATACTTTTGAATGACAAAAATTCTAAAAATAAAATAAACTACTGGCCACATACAAAAAGTTCGAAGATATGTAAGTATAAAGAGTAATTATAGTTTGAAGAGTGAAATGGGTTAGTATTTTTTTCAAAAACCCTTAAAAAAACTCTTCGTTTTATGTTCCTTTTTCAAGTATTTGCCAGGGTGGCCCATAATCATTTGCGATAACAGTTCGCAACGTGGTTCATTTTACGGTCACTTTCGTTTTTACAGTACCTAATCAGTAGTTGCATAAATCACTAAACACGTGTACCACTTGCGTCACGCTGGGGGTCTATTCTAAAACAATAAATTAATATAGGGATGTGACTTCCTAAAGCGCAGTACACATGTTAAGTCAAGTGCGGAAAAAACTCCGCCTCAGCCACGTGGTAGGGCTATAAAAGTGTCCGCAGAGGTTTATGGGTGTAAGCGGTAGGCCGAATGCGACTTCTCCGGATTTATGTACTCCGCTCGGTGCATACATCTTTATGAGCAAATTAGCAGTCATTGTGCACCCGATTTATTTGTCGCATTTGCTCGCTGAATGATAAATGTGTGAATTTTGGTCAGACATCGTTGTAATCATATATTTTATGCGCATAAATAATGTTTTTAGCGTAATACGGCCCTGTGTTAAAGAAAATTTGTAATTCGTTGGATATTAATTATTGCTTGGGCTCTTATTTTGTGATTTTTTTTAAATTATTTTTATAGTCATATTATTTAAGAATCTAATTATGTAGTTGATACCACATATATCATAATAATTATGCAGAAATTTATATCTTATGTAGTCTGTCTTTATTATCAGGACATTTTGAATAACATTCAATAAATCAAGTTGAAATAAATTTTTGCGCCGCTTAATAATGTTCTGCATAATGGCTAATCTTCATAATTAAATAATAAAACTAAGCAATAAACAAAATTTATCACACATTAAGTAGATCATTATCATAATAATGTTATTTATAACATCATAAGAAAACAAAACTATCGTAGAACATTCAAGTAAAGATCCAATTTGGTTGGAGCAGAATAAAGGAAAAACTTTGAAGGATAAAATATGCTTTAACGCATGGAATTACAGATCAGATCAGATCAGTAAAAATTCAAATCATAATATCTATACAAAATATCTAAAGACTATCATTAATTGATATCTGATCTTTGTTAAGAGCTAATTGCTTGAGTTGCTTCAGGCATAGCTCTTGTTGAGAATACAAAAGAGATTGCCAAAAATAGGACCTATCCAAAAACATTAAATGAAACCTGAACAGATTCAACAGGAGAGAATAATGAAGAATATGAGAAGAAGATTTAGAAGAGAGAACTAATAAAAGAAGATAGAAAAGGTATTACAGAAAAAAATAAGATAAAGAACGTCACATCAGCTTCCAAGTTATTTCTCTCTAAACAGAATTTTGCAATACCTTTTAATCTGATTGAATTACTATTAACTTGTGTAGGCTACAGAAGTTATATAATTCAAAATTAAGCATGTTAGTTTACTTCTTCTACTCTTAGCAATATAATATTACTAAACAACGTACATACTGTTGTACTCCTTCATCTGCTCTAACCATAAGTTCTTTTACCAAATCTTTATCTTCTGCGTTCAATTTAGCATTTAACCATTAAACATTATTCATTTTCTTTACATTACTTTTCAGTACTCAATCTTATTGTTTCCTATCTTATACCGTGTGACATACGGTCACATGTGTTCAGTTTATTTCAGTTTAGAATTTTTGTCACTCCCGTCCGGTCCACATTAAATGGGCCGAACGATTTCATTGCTTTGTTTTTTTTTCTTTTTCACTTTTTTTTTCTTATAGCACACAGTTGTTTATTCCCAGACATCCTTTGATGAGCATGCCTCGGATGTCTGTTTTAATTTTAATTCGGCACTTTGATAGCTTTTATTGTGTCGTTTGGTATTAACGGTAACTTACTATAGCTGTGTTTTATGTGATGGTTATTTGATAGGTTTGAAGGATATCTAGTTTTCTAGTCTTTTGGTGATGTGATATCAGTTTTTTAAAGTGTGATCATGAGTTTGAGAACAGATTTAAGTTTATTCTTCTTCTATCTTGGAGAAAGCATGAAAGTTCGTAATAAAATAAATCTAAATACAAATATCTCTTTGAGACCATTTATTATTTTGTAGGCACATCAAGTGTCCAAAAAATAAAACTGTTGAGCGTATCTTACAAAGTTGCTCAAATAAATATAAATCGAGCTATAAAGTTATTTTAATATCCACTAATGCCAAAAAGCTCTCGGGATATAATAACTTTTAATGTTCCGTGTCAAGTGGACAGTTCGAATCCACTGCGCCCTGGGAGATTTACTGCGACACGCTTTGATTTCTCCACTCGCGCCTTTTCAATTTTAACTGTATCAATTGACGATAATTTTCTATACCTACGGAAAAAAATATGACTACCAATAAAGATAATTTTATATACTCACTCCAATTCAAAGTTTAGAGTGACCAACAGCGGCAACAGCCAACTTTACGACCAATCACAACCAATCGTTGACCAAATCACAAAACATCCCACAAGTTTATTCGCAGACACTTTTCACAGAAAAAAAATATTTTACCAAAAAAATTAGAATCATAGAACAACAAAATCTACTAAAATCAAATACGACCGTTACAGTCTATTCAAGAATCGAACTTCGAACTTCAAAAATCGGAAAACTTCGGTGCGTGTCGTCGCGGCGAAAAACGACTCGTGTTTTCCCGGCGTTCGAGCGTCGAGTGCAGCGCGCGTCTGACGACGAGGTGAGCGGCTGAGTTGACGCGGCGTCAAACTAGAGGCGGGCGGGGCGAGCGGGGCGGGGCGCACCTGAGCCCGCCACGTGCGAGCCCGCTCCACTCTCGCTCTGCTCAGCTCGCTCCCGCTTCCGCGCCCGCTCCTTCGATTAGCGTAATTAGGGTACACCGTCGCAACACCACGTATCCGATTTCAATGGACCGATTGATGATTATGGATGGTAAATGGTGAACGATTGTCGGTAGCCGTGAACTGCAATCTTTTTACCATTTTTGTTCGCTTTTCTACGTTGGAAATTTTATTGAAATGCTTTCAGTTTCAAGGGATTCTTCGCCTATTTTTATTTTGGTTGTAGGCGTTTCGTAGCACTGTTGCAAGGTCTTGTGGCATTATTGAGATTTAGTATTTAGTGCTTTTTATTCCTTGTTTCCACATTTAGGTTTTGTGTAAGAGAACCCAATTCTGGTTTAAGGTCGCCGTTTCACTTACATAAGCTTTAATATTCAGTGCAATTTAATTATTTTGTGTGTACAATAAAGAGTAAGATAGTGATGACAGAATCTTTTTTATTTAAAGCTTAACTTGAGTACATCTTTGCTTGAAATGAAGTTTCGTTTTGTTTTCTGGCCAGCATTAGGTAAAAAAAATAAAAAATATTTTATTTTTCAATGACTGTTAAAGCCGTTTATTTTCTACTTCCCTAATATCATTATAATTATCACAATACCACAAACACACACATACGAAAAGCGGTAACATAACTCGTCAAGCAAAGTGCTTAGTCCTAGTCTAGATGAGCGGACAAGGGCCATGCATCACTCCTGACGCACGACGTCTTGGTGAGGAGTAAAAATTACCACACACCGCATAAATGTATCACTAGCCTATATTTTCATAATCACATGCAGATGTATGGCTCTAGCCTAGCTGCTTGGGTATGGGAATATTAAAACAGGAATGCTTTGTAAATAAATCCTAGGCATCAGGTTTGTTAATTTCTGGTCTATGAGGATATACATTATGATAATTTTTTTCAGGTAGAAAACCTGATTAGATTTATTCAAGGTAACTTAGACAACTTTCATTGTTTGCAACATTAGTTTTTTTTTAATTATGTACCTAAACAATTTTTTCAGGCTGAAAAAAAATTATAATATATTCTTACTCCTAGTGTTGGAAAGAGACTGAAAAATTATAGATACTGACTAAAGAATTATAGATACCAGAAATTGCCCAAATGTAGAGAAGATGGGACTTTTTGTAGCTTATGAATTATCAAGTTGTTTGCCTTGTATAATTAAAAAAAGTGGTCCACTAATAATGCAAATCAAACTTGTCTGGATATTTGATAGTATGTTTTGCTTTTTCAAAATTAATTATAACAACGGTGTAGATTACATACAAAAAAAGACCAATTTAAACTTTTAATTTATCAAGATTTAAAAACTTTAAACAATGCACCGCAAAACATAATTGCCAAAAACACCAACCATTGCCAACTGACTACAGCAAAAATCTCACCATCAATTCAAATGGCATTCTTCAAATTCAATGTATCACAAACAGTTTCAAAAGTCGCCAAGTTCCACTAACGACTCACATTCGTCTTCTACACTGGCTTAATTATAATTAACTGCTAATTATGACGATAGTAAGCCACTTGCTGACGACCCCACTGACTAATAGCGTGATGTTACAACTGGATTTATTGTTTTTTCACACGATTCTCAACCAAATATTCGTCGTAAGTAAGTATATGTTTTGGTGGATAATGCAAATGAGGTTCATGGTTTAATGCAAGGCTTTTAAATTTTAACTACGGCTTTCGTCATGGCTGCTTATTATGTTGAACTGTGGGTAATTTACTAGAAAGCTCTGTTGACGTTATTGTTTTTACTAATGAGGAAGAGGTATTTGGAGACATAGAATTAGCTATGGAAGTCGTCGAAGAAGTCTTAGTTGTGATAAACACAGTAGTGATAGATGATTGTTCAAATGACTACGATATGACAGAACTTGATGTCCGAGCCTCAGAGCTAGCATGAGAACTAGAGCACAGTTTGAAACCAGACGTTTGACACGGCTTTTGCACCATGGAAATGGATGATACATATGCATGAATTTATGCCATGTTGCGAATTGCAGGGTCATTGAAGTATAATGCATGAAAAGAGATTAGTGCTAATTTCATGCGTTTCAGTGACATTATAAAGTGTAATCTTATGTTCTAATCTGTCTTTGATGTATTCATAACAATATTATCTAAGGCTTGGCTGTCAGATGTATTCAGGTCAAATAAATCAATCCAACTATGATCAATTTCTACTTTATTGTCCAAATATAATTTGTGTAGAAGCTCCCGTTTGAACTTCAATAATGACTGAAGCTGTACTAAAATTAAGTTCCAAAATGTGGATATATCCACAATATTGGTGGTGTCTATCACTTTTATTCTAGTTTCAAGAGAACAATCTCTGGTTAGCCTGTCTTGGATGCTCGCAAACGTATCAAAATTTCGTTAAGTATCTATCGTATTTTTTTCGTTCTATTTCTAGGGTTTTGTCAATATCTTTCCACTATGTTCAAAATAGTTTGATAGATGAGTTGTTTATAAATCTAAGAGATCGCAATTTTATTGCTTCGGTATTTCAAACATGCAGGACACGCATATAAATATAAAGTGAAACTGTTCAACTAGACCAATGTAAAGCTTGGAAAGGAAGTCTGTTCATGATATTCAAGCTTTGTTCAGGTCAGTATGGCCAGGAATTATGTTACAGACGACATATTATTTGAGCTTGAGTAAAACATATCGCTGTAAAGCAGCTGGCCTTACCCAAACCGTCATCACCTACGAACTACAATAGCATTGTGTCCATACTCGCTACCATTTAATTTATCCTAAATTCTTCGACAGCTCCTACATTAACATAAAGTTATGTATCACCAACTCCTACTGGTTCAGGTATTTCCATACTACTTTGTTAATCAAACAAAAAATTAGAAGGTCTGTCGGATGTCCCAAAAGACACCTACCCTGCCTCCCCAGGGCTACAAAATTTATTACAACTTAATAATCGGCTAGTCACGCGACAAATGCACATGTGTGCCAACAACCTCGAAATAATTTACGACTTAAGGGTTACTCTATACCTGTCTCTGTTCTTTGTGGAACGAAAGAAAAGGATGCCCAATTAATATGTTTATTTAAAAATCGTTTATTGGTATTTAATAGGGACCTGGCTTTGGGTAGTAAATTATTTATTTTCTTAGTGCAGGAATGTGGGGAATTTGAAGAGATCTATCAGACTGGTGTTCTGGCAGGACTCTTATGTCTTACTGGATTTTTGGAAATAGAATTGGAATTTCCGAAGATGGAGGTATTGATAATACTGTCCATGTAGGTGTATCTAGGTATGATCAATTGCTGGAATAAACGGAGATTTATGAAAAAAAAAAAATTGGTGGCCAGTGACCGTATGAATCAGCAACTAGACATATTCTGTATCTACTAACTTAGTATTTTTTAAAGTTAATGAAGGTATTATATAAAACGGTCACATTTTTTTTAGTCTGAGGTAGGTAGTACACAGAAAAAGATGTAGCTGCATACTACGCATTTTATAAAGGTCAGCAGTACATTTGTCTTACTTAAACGTATATTTATCTTTATCTTCTTTTCTAGACCTTTTCTACTAATTACTTTTTTAGTATTTATATTGACAGAAAAAACTTTAATAGAATGTAAATAACGATAACTTATCATTATCTTTATGTCCAATAAAATAATGTTTGTAAGTAGTTATAACTTTTTATCATCAGAAAATTTTATTTCGCTAGCTTTTTTGCTTTATTTTCTCAGCTATATTTACTTTTTACCCACCCCTAATACATGTAGGTATAATTAAAAACAAAACTAATGTCTGTTCCTCGATTTTATGAAGTTTATTGTCTATAATAGTAGACATAATGGTAGCAATTGCACAACCCTCGACTGTAACTAGATCGTCACGCGTTTCTTTAACTAAACGACCAACTTAACCGTGATACCCACATAATAACACATAATTACTTAATGCAACACTTAATTTGCAAATGAATAAAAAATTTGCATGTAATCATAATGGCAAATGTGTTGCTGTCTCTAACGCACTGGGCCGTTTAGTACGGGCAGGAGTGAGACGTTCGTTGAGTGAGAGCTTCTCGGTTGTGGAAGCGTGCGTAGTGCAGCGGTCGTGGGCGCGGCTTCTTGCGTGTTCCGACGGCTCCCGATTGGCCGCGACACTTGCTGAAGTGGGGTGTAAATGAAGAAACTTCAAACAGTTTTATAGTTGAAAACTTTATGAAATTATACTAAAATTTCCCACTTTCTAACGTTTTTTGGCGACGTGATTGGAATGTGGAAGTTATTAGATAATGGTTTGTCGTGTTCGAGTGATGGGTGAGTGACAAACTTGTATTATTTATACGTGCTACTTATTGTTGTTAGAGCCAATCTCATGACAGAGTCCAAAAAACACTTTACCTACTTACTAATTGGCAAAGATTTCAGTTTATTACTGAACTACTGGCAAATTGATTGTTATGATTTGTTATTAATAATTATAAATAAATTACCATATCAATATATTTCAGGATGGAGAACTTTTTTATTCCAATCAATTTTGATTAGTACCTGGATCAATTATGATATTAATTGAAATAGGTATAGATTCAAATGTTAAAATAAATAGAGATCGACGAATAAATCTCTCTACCTTCAAAGCAGTATGAACTACTTACCCATAAATCTTTGCTTCATGTAAAGATTTTAGCACTGATTTGGACCTAAAAAGTACTTAATTTGTATACGGTTAAGCAATCAATTTAAAAAAAAAACTTTCGATGCTTTTGTATTAGACAGTAGCTCTACTCATCTATTCTTCATCTTCAAATTATTATTAAAACATAATATTATTTTTTATCCTTTAAATTATCCCGCGTAGCATTTCGAATAAAAAATCTACAATGTAGCGACAAATTTGTAAAAACATCTGAATTATTAAAAACAAAACGTACAATTAAAATTGTGTAAGTTCATAAAGCAAAAAAAAACAATTATTGAATAGACAGCCTACCTATATAATGTCACATTCTATTATATTCCAATGAGATATTCCTATTAGCAATCTGTATGCAATTGGAGATCCTGTAAGACAGGTTTTCACTTTAATTTTTCAAATTAACAAATTTGTACACCATACCTAGTTCAGGGAATTAACATCGGTCGGCCAGGCCGTAACAGCTCGGGTCGGTCTTTAGGTTAAGCCGCGCTTGCCTGTGGTTTGTCCGTGGATGGGTGACCACCCAATACATACTGAGATTCCTCCATGCCTCGGAAAGCACGTTAACCCGTTGGTCCCGGCTGTTAATTGTAGATCTTTTACAGTCGTTACAGGTAGTCAGTGACCCGAAAGTCTGACAAACAGTCTCACCAACTAACTGAGTTGTGGAGGTCAGATAGCCGGTCGCTCTATGTATAATACGTATTCAGTTGCATCTGGAAAGAATCGAAGCCGATCCCAACATACTTGGGAAAAGGCTAGGCATATGATGAACAGCGGTTGGCCAAGGCATTAAACGATATACTTTAAACTTATACTGTCACTTACGGGATATCTTCCGTGATTGTTCATAATTTTGAGCTCCCGATATACTTTGTTACAATTAATAATGTCTGTATTAAACAGACATGTCAATGAGCATGTGCAGATATCTGATGATCCACTATTAGAATTAGAAACAAAGTTAGAAAGTCTGAAAGTCTTGCTGCTTCGTGACAGAAAAAGCTGTAGTGAAAGCGCATAAATTTCTTGTCAGGATCGTAGCTGGTGGCGTTCTGCCTACCCCCATGGAAATAAAGCGTGGGGGTAGGTAGTATGAAAACAGCAACTTCCCGTCTTGTACCCGTCCGTCTTTCTAGTTCACAAGGAATTGTAGGTATGTGTATAAAGACGAAACTGTATGTTTCGATTCGGATAAGTTTTCGACAAAAGAACGACCTGGAGCTAACGTATACAAGTCTAGGTAAATCATATCTAATAATCTTGAAAAATAGGTATAGATTTGAAGAAAACTAGCCAGGTCTATGGTATTAAGATTCCTATCTCCGGGCAACCAGAATACTATCGTTTTGGAGTTCTGTTCAGGTAACCAGTTCTTAAAAATAATAGTCAATATGAACCTAGTTATCTTATAGTTACTGTTAGCCTTTGTCATCCCACTGCTGGGCAACGGCCTTTCCCCAAGACTTCCAAATCTTTTGATCTAGGGTTTATGTGGATCACTGAACGTTGGTTCTATTTAACTCGTCCCACCATCTCCTGCGAGGTCTGCCACGGCGCCTTCGGGCTGCTACTTAGCTCCACATCGCTTTTATTTTGGTCCACAGCTCGTCGGGCACGGAAGACGTGGCCAGCCCAGTCTCACTTCACCTTAGCGGCTTTTTGAGCAACGTCAGTAATTTGTGTATTGGACGGCAGTGTGGTGTTGCACATATGGTCTGTTAGCTTGACGGATATCATATTGCGCCCATTGCACGTAATAATAAACTTACCTAATAGTAAACGTGTTAAAATTCTTATCAGAATTTCTAATGTTGAACTAAACTGTGATAATTTTTGTCTCTTATCAGTTAAAATATAAAAGGCCTTTGAGAATCGTTTATTCCAAGCTGAAGTTTTTCACTGTTCCTAGTGCATCAACTTCACGTGCCGATGACGCAACTTTTGTCCGACCAGTACCTACGTACTAAGTCAAAATTTGATCCATCGGCGACCTTTCAAGCTTTGTCGTTTGCTTCATTTAAATCTGGGAGGGTTCTTACTGGTTATTACTTACCTAGTACCCTAGAACCTCTCACATCCACGAAGTCAATTAAAAGTTTTCCAGCCACTTTTTAACTAGAATATGTATTTTTTACTGACTATTGCAAGTGTATTCGATGAAGAATGAGGTTACGTTAAGCATTCTATACGGAAATCTTACTGTTATATACTTACAGTATAAGGCTTGCCGCACATCAGTGGTAACAATTGACGGTGACAGCGCCCTAATCTTACACACATACAAACTATCATAAAGTTATGTAAAATATTTGTTTATTTACATTAGTTTATAATAGCATAACTCAAAGCTACAACGTCGCTGAAAGTAAAACGGAAGCCAAACTATTTACCGCCGATAGAGGCGCCGTAGTCGATGCTTCAGTTGCAAACATTTGCGTCGTCCGACAACATAGATGGCGTTGCCGTAGCTTTAATAGTCTGTAAACTTTTGGTCATTGAAATGTGCTATTTTTTAATGTTGTATGTGAAATATATTATTGATTCATATTTAAATAGTTACAATGTCTGTGAAAACAGTACTTAGTAGTATTTGTATATAATCAATGGTCTATAAAACTGCTTGTACACAACTTGGTATTTTTATTACTTTAATGATTTATTCTGTTTAGGAGGAGCTCGTGGCTAAATAATAACAGCCGCTCGGATCGATCCTTAGGTTAAGCCGTGCTTGCCTAGGTTGGTCTGTGGATGGGTAACTACCCATTATATACCGAGTTTCCTCCGTGCCTCGGAAAGCACGTTAAGCCGTTGGTCCCGGTTGTCATTTGTAGATCTTTGACAGTCGTTAGGTAGTCAGTGGCCCAAAAAGTCTGACAACCAGTTTTACGGTCAGATAGGCAGTCGCTCTATGTAAAATATTGGTATTCAGCTGCATCCGGTTAGACTGGAAGCCGACCGAAACATAGTTGGGAAAAGGCTAGGCAGATGATGATAATGATTTATTCTTTTAATTATTTTATGGCCCATGTCTTGGATACTATTACAATAGAATAGAAAGTTTTTATTTCAGACCGGAGTCCATAGGGTTAGTAACAATTTTACTTAGCTTCTAGTTTTAGTAAGTTACAGACACAGATGAAAATATACAATTAAAATTATACCGTCAGTTTAGTTAAAGATATAGTCTATCGTAATATGTTTTTTGTTAACATTAAAGTCACAATCAATAAAGCATAATATTGACAAAAAGCATCCTCTAAATGCCACTGATCAGTTTAATGTGATATGATTATTCATAATTATATTACTATAAAAAATTAGTATCACACAACACATCTTAATTAAATTATTTTAATGATTCAAAACGAGGTATTAATTTGTTATGTTATAATGAAGATATAGTAGTTTCCAGTTTTATTATGTAAATCAATTTATTTCAATTAATGTTGCCATGTTGTTGACAAGGAAAGCGTTGATGGTTATCAGTTGCTACCCACTTGAACTGGAATAAAATATATCGACTGCTTCCTCATTTCTTCTGTGGAAAGTAATATAGTTTCAAAACTGGATAGCTAGACATTTTTTTTAGATCGTTTGTTGTGAAGCTACTTAACCATAGGTAGAAAGGTATTTTAGCTCTTTCTACTGCATAATCGGCCTTTAATGACCCCATTGCTGGCACAGGCCTTTTGTTTTTTGATGGGGGGTGGGCTTTAATCCACCACGGGCCCCAGTATGGGTTGTTAGATGTTCCCATGACTTTGATGATGATGACATTTTGGACATGCCGATTTTCTCACGAAGTTTTCGTTCACCTTTTGGAGACCCTGAGACGATAACACGAGCGTGCGGTATACACGTAACGTAAATACGTCGATTTTAAAGTTAAAAATACTTGCTTCATATAATAATATTTCATAATTTTAAGAATTTATTCATATTGATGAATGATACTGATGGTACTTGTTACAAACAATTTAACTAAAATGTTATAGCATAATGTATTTTCAATTCAATAATCGACGTATTTACGTTACGTTTACACCGCACGCTCGTCCTAAGGCTTCTGATGAAATAATTTGCACAAAGTAAAGAGCAGAGGTGGCCCAGTAGAGCAGCGGTGGTCTAGTAGAGCAGCGGTGGTCCAGTAGAGCAGTGATGGGCCAGTGGTGGCGGCAACGACTTACGAGTAGTAAGCCGTGGGTTCGGTGCCAACCCGCACTGGGCTCGCGTGGTGAATTATAGCCCATTCACTCACATAGATAGGACGCCGTGTATCCCAGCAGTGAGTACATTATAGGCTGATCTGCTAAAGAGCCTGTCTGGGGTTAGACCCACGAACTAGATAAGCACCAGGCCACAGTAGTGGCACCTAAAAGCTACTAGGTGCTAGATCATCCACTCGTTCGTCCTCTGATCGCTGTATCCCTATCAGGCCCCCTATTATTAAAACAAAGATCTGAAGCGGCAGCAGATTGGCGCGTTATAAGTTATGCGTTCGATCCTCATCAGTTTTACAATGAAGTAAATCTTGTCTTAGCAACAGCTTTCCTTATATCACAGGATTAACTTACTGACATTGCACCCCCTACGCTATTACTGTTTAAATAAAAGTCTCAGATAGTAAACGATTTGTAGATCGAATAGAATATTTTTTATTTGATTAGCCGGTACTGTCCCACAGCTGGGCAATGGCCTCCCCCAATTCCTTCCATGTGCTCTTTTCCCGTGCCTCCTCGAACCAGCCTTCGCGGTACGCGTTCAGATCGTCTCGCCACCTCTTTCTGGGCTTAGTGGATAACATTATTTTATACCTGAGTTGACGCATCACACAAGAAAATATAATACCAACCAATGAACCACACTCCAAACTTAAGCTATCAATACATTATGCAAAGTTGAGAGTTCAAAAACAATAGCGTTCACTCACGTTCGGTTCAGTCCAATAAATGTGTTCTGCTACCCGAGTGGTAGCGCCGAAAGAAGTCGGTGCTTCGGGACGACTGGGTAAGCTATGGACTTGGGACATATTGAGCGCGCAATCTTTTCAGATAACTCGTTCGTATGACTATGCAATGATTATAATTACATATGCCTATTCAGCGATGCACTGCAGTGATGTACCGGCTTGAAGATATTTGATTTTCTTATTATTGCATAGAATATTTTATGCATATTATGTAGATACGTCAAGACCAGCTTGTTTATTTCGTGTTTAGGGATTTTCTCCCGTGTTTTTGTTTTGGGATTGCCTGATTCGTTTCGGTTGAACTAACTATCTGCCTACGTATGGTTGGCCGTAATACAGTGTTAGTCATCATCATCTGCCTAGCCTTTTCCCAACTAAGTTGGGGTCAGCTTCCAGTCTAACCGGATGCAGCTGAATACCAGTATTTTACATGGAGCGACTGCTTACCTGACCTCCACAACACAGATAGTACTGGGTAATACGATACCCTTGGTATGACTGGTTGTCAGACTTAGTAAAACCAGTTATGAGTAAGCTCAAGGTCAAAATGTTACTACATGTATCAAAATTTATTTGAACCTTGCATGTCTCTCTTGCATGTATCTTGCCCAATTTTCAAGTTGTACGAGTAGCACTTCTCTCATTTTACTCTCTGCAGCAGACAACAGTTCAGCATACTGTTGCATACTTACTCAAAAATTGCCGAACTCCAAACTCTCCGTAGACACCTTCTCGGTGAAAGTAAGAGAGTGACGTGGAACACCATTAGTCAAAGTGTCACCCCTTGTCAAACGTTCGAACTCGCTGCCGACACCGACCTTACTAATACCGCCGCTAAACACCCAGTGACAGCGTGTGATGTTATTAAGTGCTCATGTTTAATGACATTCTTTCTATATACCCCATACTGAAAACCCCAAAAGGAAAAACTACCGTATATTGAGTTCGAAAAAAAATAGAGAAAGAATCTTGATATTGGAAAGTACCGGTATAGTACTCAGGCTGCCAGGCACCATAATCAGCCATCTGTTAAAAACCTGAGTTGTTCAAATTCGTGCTATTTCAGACATTCAATACTACTTCTAATGACAGTTATTAGATGTGCCATTGTAGCCTTAGTTGTCTTTGACCACTTCGAAAATGTAACTATGCAAGGGTACAGAGCCACCTCATAATATGCACCAAGCTAAATGCGGTGTGATGATGAATGTCAGTCTTTCTATATACTCAATAGTGAAGCCCCGAAAGAGGCACCATGTTATGCAGAATTGGAAAAGAACCACCTTTCTATAGTTTACTCTTCGAATCTTCACACTTCTACCAAACAGAGAAAGAAACTACTGAGAAATAATCACCATATTGAAATCCTGACAATTCCAAACATTCTCTGATATAAGATGTGAAGTCGCTAGGGGGTAGTACCATAACTACCATCCATCGCTTAACATACTGTTAGTATCTAAACTCATCATCTGCCTAGCCTTTTCCCAACTATGTTGGCGTCGGCTTCCAGTCTAACCGATGCAGTTGAATACCAGTATTTTAAATGGAGCGACTGCCCTCATCAACCCGTTTTATCATCTAAACTATCAGCAGTGATAGCCTAGTAGTGTGACCGTCCGACTGCCAAGTCATAGGTCTTGAGTTCGAACCCAAGACACGTACCTCTGATTTTTCGTATTTGTCTCCACCGATTGCGGTATCAGATTGAATTTGCCACGGATCACGGCGAGTTGTATCCAGTGAAACCGTAATCCTTTTCCCTCAGAAAATAAATTAATGTTTACGATATCTGTCTACAACAAACAAAATATACTATTTTTCGAAACTGATCACGGTGTATAGAGACAAGAAATAACGTATAATATTTTTCGAAAGTGATTTTTTTTCTTATCCGTGATCCGTGGCAAATTCAATCTGATACCGCGATCAGTGGAGACAAATGCCGCAATAAAGCTGATTTTGTTTTATTGGGTTATAAACGGTCATTTAAAAATAAAAACACTACCACTAACTCTGAGGTAATACCTACCGATTTGACTAAATTTATTTTTATTTGGATTACACAACTCATTATATACAGCAAAAATAAAATAAACGGTATATTAAATACATTTTTATTATTTATTTTGTACAATTCGTGGCTCCATTACCTGAAACAAAGAAAAAAATTATACATTTTAATGATTTACACATTACATCATTAAAAAAGTAAATAAAATGAACAACCACTTTAATTAACACTAAAACATCACTTTACCACTTAATTGCAATAAGAAAAATAAAACAATGGTAATTAGACCTTTTTATTTACTTACAAGAGAAGAAATAAAAAACAGAATACGGTACCTAACAGTTATTTTCTCACATGTAAATTAGTACCTACAACAATAAAAAATTAACCATGTTATGCTAAAATATTCTTTAATATACATCAGTTAGTGTTTTCTTAATTATTTGTGGGATTATCTTTAGGGATGTAATCTAAACTAATGTAGGATAGCATTAAAAAAGGAACGCATGAAAGTGTGTGGAATGGAACGTTGAGGTATGAGTGAGAAAAACATAGTTTGAAAGGGAAGGATAGAACTATGGACGACGAGTAGAGAATGGAAGTTGCTGATAAGACTAAAGATTATATCTTTAGATTTCTTCTTAAAATTAAGTTCCGTTTGCTGTAAAGAGTCAAGCGAAGTAAAGTACATACGTTGCTCAAGATCAAAGGATTTTATTTCCACGGTTCCGAATCTACACTAATACCTATTATAAATGCGAAAGTTTGTGAGGATGGATGAATTGATGGATGTTCGTTACTCTTTCACTCAAAAACTACTGAACGAATTTGGATAAAAAATGGCATGTAGATAGTCTAACCTGGATAGATATACTGCCAGTATAAAAAAGTATCCAGGATACTTTTTTAATACCGGTAGTATTATCACTTGGGACAACTACCGAATTCCATGCGGGTAAAGCCGCGGGCTTTAGCTAGTAAGAAATAAATCCGTTGGAAGGTAGCACGATCGATTTTAAAAATAAACGGGCTTTTTATTTCAGTGACTAACATCACTATTTTCAGCGCACTGCTGAATGTGGTCCTCCCATCAAAATTCCCTCCTCAGACAATAGACATTCCCTCCCTACTGGTCATAGGCCTCCTCTAAATGTTGCCAAATCGACATTGTGCTTCTCGTATCCAGCGGATTCCCGCGATTTTCTCCAGGTCTTCGGTTCATCCATACTTTAACTTAAGAGGGCCCTTTCCGATCCGTCTATCGTCAAAGCGAGCATGGTGGTAAAGCTAGTTGTTTCATCCAGAGCCATAGTGGCGATCTTCTTTCAACTCCCCCGTCTCATTCCGTCCCAACCCCGCACAACTCGTGTCCCGCGCACCTCATACCGACTAACGCGATAACATTGAACGAACAATAGTGTTCGAAAATTTCATAAAACTTGTTCCAGGAAATACGTGTTGTTGAATAAGCCTAAGCGCTAACGTAACCTAGAATGTTGTCGTAGGAAATCCGACAATAAGATAACATCATGCCAGTAATCCCTGAAGGGTTTGGCAGAGGTGTACTTAACTAGCCTAACTTGTGAAATGTAGGTGCACTACCTTAATTTTTAGTTTGTAAAATAGATATTGGCATTTAGAATCTCCATTACATATGCAAGGTTTCTATTTAAATGTTTTATTTACTTTTACAATTTATGTGTACATTTTGAACGGCCGAAGTTTAGGTAAAATATGTGCAAAACAGCAGATTTTTTGAGGCTTATACAGAAATTTTTCCCCAAACTTTTATTTTTTGCTTTCATAGAAACCTAGATATAGTGCACAAGATACCTATTAGTTCAAAAAATTCAAAGATGACAACAATCACGTACGAGCGTTTTATGAAAAGTATGACCGGTTGGTCGCTCTTAATTCTATGACAGCAAGACTTTCAGATGCGGTGTTTTATAAACATAACATAACATCACGTCTGCAATCCCCGAAGGGTTAGGAAGAGGTGTACCTAATACATAGTACACATAAATTTCACCAATTATATTTAAGTACCATGTAATAGGGGGCGAGCATATTGCCATCAACCGGGTGCAATTCCAGACTCTGTGGCTGCTACTAAGAAATTCCTGATGAAAAACCCAATATATCTTTGCCCGACCCGGGAATCGAACCCGGGACCCCTTGCTCAGTCGTGCTTGCGACTACTAGACCAACGAGGCATATACATATTTCAAAAATCTATTAAACAAACCTTTCCATAAAACAGATAAAATCGCGAACAAAAACTATGCCGTACTTCAAGAATAAAAATAACCGACCAAGTGTTCTCTTTAATGAGATTTCTTTGGTAAATAAAAATGGCTGGAAACTTTGAGAATTTCCGTTAAGAGTTTTGTTTGTTTGCCCGTCAATCCTTCGTGGCATGGCGGGTTTGTTCAAGAATTCGGCGAGTGGACTTTTACTTAATTAATTTTAGCTTTTAACTTTGTCATTTATTAGTTAGCTTGATATATTTCTCTATCTAGAAGTCTGTTTGTGAATTTCTCTTAAGTTTATTTTAAGATGTCTCAATTTATTTGGCGTTGTAAAAAGCTAGGCTTAATATTGATAGCTTAAATTAAGATATATCCAAATGTGTTTTAATATTGTACGCTAATAAATCAATGACTGTATTAATCATGTTCTGTGTATAAATTACAAATATTTTACTGATTTTATATATTTTGCATTCCGACGTGGGTTGGATTTGACTGTTTTAATACCAGGAGCAAGAATGTAAAACTCAAACTATTTAGGTATTTCAAATGATCCAATTACAGTCACTTTATTATTATAAAATAAAAAGACTACTACGAAGTCTGTTGCTCATTTTAAAAGGTAGATTTTTAAGTGGAAGAATAGGTAAGAGACTCCATAGACACTGTATTAAATTAAAACTTTTTGACTTTGTATAATTTCAATCTGTTAAAAAGGTTGATCAAATACTTCGTAATATTGTGACAAGCTTGTTATAATTCAAAGCAAATTCATAGATTAAAACAACTTATAAATGATTTGACTTTACAACTGATCTTGAAAATCTATTACATCAAAACTAACCCTTTAAAACCATCCCCTGAAACCCCAATCCGTTTGAAAACTAGCAACAAACACTGAACAGTGTTATAACTGCCGGCAGCGGAGAAATAATTAGAGAAAGAGCCGGCTTCGAAGTGCGGTGCGTCGCTCAAACAATGCTAACTTACATTTAGCTGTCAGTCAAAAACAATTTGGAATTTGTGCGCGCGGAGGGTCCGGGCGGCGCGCTGGGAAATTGTATACGCATAGAGCTGTTGTTACTGCTTCGGAAAGAAGTGACGCTGATGTAGGACATATTTTAGGACCATGGATGTGGTTAACACACATCAATCGTTAACTGCGAGTGGAAGCGCTCGGAGTTAACGATTAATGTGTGTGTGTGTGTAAAAAAAAAATCAAAAGAGATATTAGAAGCGATATATCTTTTTGTTTTTTTTTTTGATAAATACCACGGTATAAAGAAGATGAAGACTGCTCAATGAATGTCCATAACATTGCATTCTAACATCGCATTTATTATGTTTTCATTACCTAAGTAATACTAATAGTAAAAATTTCTTAAAATTGAAGAGTTAACTTTGCACAATACGAAAATATAAACCTACTTTCGGTCTTCCAGCTCTATACAATTCCAAATAGTTGACGTTACAGCAACGGCCGGGTAGCTACCATCCATCATTTCCTCCATCCACTCGCCGGGTTAAGCACATAAGTGACATTGACGCCGAACCAACCAGCCACACTTGAGCTCTCATCCTAAAACAAATTAAACGTTCATTCTTCTACAGAAGAGATCAAATAAGATTGGACGGTCAATGGACATTTTTGCGGGCACGTCATGCCAGGTTACGGTCAGGTAAATGACGTTACGATTTTGATTTGAACGGAGACTGACAATTGTAGTTTTGACGGGTATAAAATTAGGTGAAGGAAAAGTTTGGTACAGAAATGGAATTTTGGACGACCTAAATATGGCATCCAATGGAAGAAATCCAAGAGATAGCAGGCACGAAGGGGTAGCCTGTAGTACCTTATGCTTAAAAGGTTGTTTTTCAAAGCGTTATTTTAAACGTGTTGTGTCCCATATCTTGAAAGACTGATTGAATATACAATGCATAATATTATTACTGTATTCTATTTCATCTTTTGTGATTATAACATACATTAGTGGCCACTAAGTGAGAAATAACAAGGCCTTCTTTACATCCATTCGCATTATTATACTCATTACTTCGGAACACATGAATTTTACCGCCATTATAGTACAATGCATAACGAAATGTCAAACAGGTCGACACTGTATTTTGTTGGACTTTACTGAACCAATAAGCAGATGTCCCCTATTAAAAACTTCTTATAAATTCAACCTTCTTGGTTCAAGCCACTCTTTTTAATTTTTAATTCTGAAAAAAAAAAGAAAATGCTGATTCGATATTCAAAATCAAATTTATATAATGAGCCACTCAACAACAGTCTATCGTTGTTTTGTTCAAGAAAAAATGTGGAGTTCATAAATTGAGTCATTATAAATTTCGCAAAAAGGCGTTAAATTGCAGAATTATAATAATGGCTATTATACGGTGGCGGGGCAAACGATCATACTTGTCCATGTAAGACTTGATTACTACTGAATAAGTCTATAAATATTCTGTTGAACATAAATACATTATAAATAACCTTCCTTACAAATGTCTTTTTTATTATAAACTGTAAAACTTGATTCAGTAACCTGTATATGAATCCAAAATTGGGCTTAGATCAATCTATGACTGAGTGGTCTCTTGGACAAAACCTGGTAATCTTAATTCGATGGAACGGAATACCTAGTAGATCATAAGTTAGGAAGCTGTTTAAAGTAAAAGTTAAAGTTGTCAATACCTCCCATCCATGCCTACCTTAGAAGTTGACCATGATCATCCAAGAAGCTAACACATTTCTCATTGCCACATCATCATCATCATCTTGCATAGCCTTTTCCTAACTATGTTAGGGTCGGCTTCCAGTCTAACCGGATGCAACTGAATACCAGTATTTTACATGGAGCGATTGCCTATCTGACCTCCACAACCTAGTTAGTACTATGTAATACGATACCCCTTGGTAAGACTGGTTGTCAGACTTTTTAGGCCACTGACTACCTGTAACGACTGTCAAAGATCTACAAACGGTACCAACGGCTTAACGTGCTTTCCGAGGCACGGAGGAAACTAAGTATGTAATGGGTGGTCACCCATCCATAGACCAACCTAGGCAAGGACGGCTTAACCTAAAGATCGATCCGAGCGGCTGTTATTATTTAGCCACGAGCTCCTCATATTTTTAAAAATTCTTTATACCTTTTCTAGAAGGCAAAGAGACATAGATGATGTAAAATTTTAAACTGTATTGGGTTGACATCGTTTCCGAACAGCTAATGTCAACTCTCTTAAAAATATTGTTGAAATACGATACACTTTGAAAACTATGACCTCTTGTTCAGGTCTTTAAAGCTATTGTACACTAAACTGTAGGTCCAACCAACGACGTTCCTAAACTTGTAATAACGATGCAAAAATTTTAATCGCGGTCGATCCTGGTTCCATTGATCCGCGATCTGTTCTCGAACGATGCCAGCGGAGCGTTGTTGATAAATGATCCGTACGGCTGGGACAATGCACCGTGTAGATTCTTTTGTTGATCCCACACTTTTTGTGTCCACTGATGTTACTGTGATGTGACCAAACGTGATGTTTACGTGTTATGCTGTATCGATTTGTGTCCTGTTTGATGTTACAGTGTTGAAAGGTGCAGCTTTGCCGAAATGGATCTAAATTTGAGAAAACTCAAAAATTATAGAGATTTGTTTATCTACATAATGAGAATGAAGAGACGACAGTGTTTTTGGTAGATTTGTTTTTCAGGTCAATTTACAGGGCTAGTCGTACAATTAGTACCCATGACAACGATATGAATCGCGATATGCCATGATATCGAACGAATGAAATGATTTATGCCTGTTGCTGTTGCAAAGACCTAAAACGATGTATGGTATGCTGTCCAATAGTTATCTCTCTATTTCTTGTTTCATGTATATCAACAGTTGATTGACATCTATATATATCCGTACGTGATATAGGATCTGATATCTTACTTTACGTGTAAAAGTTTGTGAATTGTTGTTCTTTTAAGGTGGGGAAATATTCCTATAATACTTAGTTCAGACTAAAATAGAACTTATCGAGGTTAATTCACCTGGAATCCTTATACAAAAGTACACAGAAGCGTTAGAGACCAGCAAGATCAAGGTGTCAATATCTGAACAATGAAAGATTTTTCTAAATTAATATTCTAGAGTACTGTTATTTTTAAAGCTTGAAAGTTATTGCGTAACAACACTCTCCGAAATTATTTTAAAAGGTGTTTCAAAACCAATAAAATTCTATCGACAGCAAACATGAGGAAACATCAAACAAAAATCCTATCACAGTGATTTGTCATGAACAATAAATCCAGCTCCCTCCTTAATACTAATTGGTCGTAATGTTTAATTATACATTGTTATTTATGGCTGTTGATAACTCCTCGCTTTGATCGTTCAGAGTGATCAAAGTACCTACCTACATGTGTAAGTGAGTGTCGATAAGACTCATAGTGAGACGGAGATACTTTTAGAATTATTTCATAAAATTAGTAGTAGCTCCTTGAAAAAACGTATATACATCCAACAAGTACGGACAATTTTTAGACCGGTTGAGGACACTGGACACTGTTAGATACTTCAGTAAATGATCTGTGGCCGGAGACACATCCGCAATATGTCCATAACGGTTTAACCAAACACTATGTGAAGACAGGTCCCAGAAGAAGCTAAATAAAAATGAATCGATTTATGGGAACAGAAAAGAATGACATGGAGAATATTTTCTCATTTAGATAAAAGGTACTCAACAATTTCAAGCATTACAAGTCCTTACATATCCGAAACTGTATAAAAATTGAAGACAATTATGTACCCATTCTATGTACCTACCTATATTGTAGTTACAATATATTAAACGTACCCACACACATCCTTGTTTGGCTAACTAAATCACATTCTACCTTTAGCTACTTTGTGAGAGACAGATGTTATGATTGATTTTGACAGCCTCATAATGTGGTCCGCACCCGACTTCGGCCTCATACGTTTTTTTGTATTATATGTATGACTCACTATTTTCTAAACCTTACTTAGTCGATTCGTACTAAAGGTAAATACTATAGTGGCATTCAAATATCCATTAAGAGGTTTCTTTTGATCCACCTTCAATGAGAGCTGGCTCGTTCAGCGTTAGGATTAATTAGACCCGTCATTCAACCGACGTATTGAATGCATGGACGGACCAACTTAGATTTGCCGTTGGCGAACCGAATTTTGAAGTCTGAAGATCATTAGGGCGCTAATATTAATGGTCATTTCGAACAACGATCAGTTTCAGAAACTGCATTTACATTTTGGCTTCGAAAGCTAAGGTACGTTTGTTACTAAACCAAAATGTTCTTGTTTTCATTTGATTGGTAACAAAGGGTTTTTTTTCGATCAGAAGTGGAATAAAACTGGAGCGTTGAAAAGTACAAGAACTGATTGAACAAAGGTTTTAATATTATTTATTTCCGCTCATCCGCTTTTGGCCATAGCGACTTCAAATTAGACTTCAACTTTGAACCTACAGTAACTTTGTATCTGATACCATATATAAATATATGATATTAGATTGTTTTTCTTCAAACTTAAAAAAAAATAGATTAAAAAGGCAAACGGAAAACCTTATCAAGATATCGAGTTTTGTTTAAGGTTTAATTATTTATTTATATTTCCAATAAATATATTACTCAGCTAGGTAAATTTACAAGGACTATTTCAAATCACAACACACTATCAACAACAACAAGCAGCAACAACAATCAGTAAACATGGTAAATACCATGTTTACTGATTGTTGTTGCTGCTTGCAACAGCGCCGAAATATCGGGAACTCAAAGCAATCAATAAACATGGTAAATATCCCGTTTCTAGTGTTAATGATAATGTTAGTGATCAAAATAGCTTAAAAACTTATATGACAACACACTAATTCAGGGAATTAAATAATTTATACTCAATCATTTTAAGAATTCGTGAACAATATTGACATTTAATTTGAACAAAACAAAACTTCTGGATCATGTTTACTTTTTGTTCAGAGGTAAAATGATAGACTTACCAGGGTATTAGGTTAACTCACGGCTAGAACCAGATATGCTGAAAAATATCGATGATGGTATAAAATATGCGTTAGTACATTATTCTCGTATAACTTCCAGTGACTTTTACATAAATAAAACAGTATTTTTAAAGGATAAACCAAAGAATTACAAACTAAACACAGGCAGCCATCTTTGCTGAATGTTCGCCGCGCATGCGTAGTCACAACTTACCCCTGTTTAGAGGGATGATTGTTCTTGCGTCTCTTTCTCGCAAAGGGGGTCAAATCTGCATCGTTGTCTCTCTCGTGCAGACTCTATTGTTATTCTCTATTCAAAAGGCAAGAGGGTCGACTTTCTAATGCTGGGGTGATGAATATAGTGAAGTTAGCTTCGAATGGAAGTTGTCTAAGTATACAATTTTTAAATCCGTTCACTTTATTTTTGTTTAGAAAATTAGCTTTCTTAAATTCTTCTTTTGTTTTATTTTTACTGGCAGAAGAGTATTTTGTATTTTTATTATAACCTACTTTATTATGACCATAAGCCAAATTTATAAAGAAAGTTGTGAGCTTTATTTTAAAGAGCAGCTGCCCACACGCTCACAAAGAGAAAGACCATGAACAACGATATGTTCAAAAATTAAATGAAGTCTCTAGGAACTATAATATAAATGCCCCATGAAAATCCGACCACTATAAATTTCGTTCCACCGTTTGAGTTTATTTGTCTAATTGCATTATCTAAACACCTTTTGCAAAATGTGTACCAAATAGATAAAATGGGGCGTAGAAAATGTTCAATGTACAAACACACAAAACCGAGATAATAATCAAAAGACCATTAACACAAGGCGCAGAAGCCAATCAATGGTTTAGCCATTGCACCAAACAAGCTTTGAGGTAAAAATTTATCATCAAAAATAACAACATTAAAAAACAACAAAACAGACTTAACAATATCAATTACTAAACTCAAAGCATAACCAACAACAGAAGATCATTCATTAAACCGATCAAGATAGGTAGCCGAACATAACAGGGTAACTCAAAATTATTTTTTCTGTAGCCGCTTCAAATGTAGTAATAAAGTTTGTCAAAACATTTCAAAATCTCTGACAAGATTAGTTCATTCACAACTGATCCCTGGATAGCTGCGTTTAGACATAAACCTCTTTAATTAAGGTGTGAGAACGTCAATCTTGAGTATTCGCCTTATCGTATAAGCCAATTTTGGCCCAACCATTACGGCAATCGAGCTGTCTTAAGAATATGACGTACAAGCAGCAAAGTTTTCTAAACCACAAACTATAAATTACTTAAAACAACCGCACAAATCCAGCCCTTATACCGATCAACACAGGTAGCTGAAAATAACAGGATTACTCAGCAATTTTTTTCTATACCCGCATCTAAATCCAGTTATATCGTCAGTCAAAATATGTCAAAATTGCTGACAACATTTGCACATTTACAACTAATCCCTAGGGAACTGTGTTTACACTTGGACCCCTGTAATCTATTTAGTGTCTGCACGAAGATCCTGCAAATAGTTCTTGTCACAATCACTATTCTTGAGCCGAGACTGGACCGACAAACGAATACAGCAATGTTATCTCAACAACATGAATTACTTAAAAACAACCGCAGAAGTCGAGCCCATAAACCGATCAACACAGGTAGTTGAACATAACAGGATTACTCAGCAAAAATTTTCTAACACTGCCTCCCAAATCCGATAGCCAGTCAAAACATGTCAAACTTGCTGACAACATTTGCACGTTTACAATTAATCCCTAGAGACCTGTGTTTACACTTTTGGACCCTTTAAAGTATGTGAAAGGGTTGCATTGTTAACGATTGTCCTATTGTTGTTAAACGTTAATTTTAAACGGATCTGCTCCTGCTGAAGCTCCTGATTAAACCGTTTAAGCTTGCTTTAGAAAATCTGGCACAAGGTTTTTGACTGTTTTTAAAAGGATTGTTAAATTGTGTTTTTTTGTGATAAATTCTAATTTAAAATCATCAAGACCAAAGAAAAGAAACGATGGATGGACTGTGCGAATGATGATGTTGCTAAAAATGGAGTGTCTAAAGATTAACACTTACAGAAAGTATGGAAGAAAAGGACATGCAGCGCCGATACCAAATAAATTCGTATCGCGGCAGGAAAATTATGATGATTAGATCGACTGTAGAGATGTAGACGTGTGCGTGCGGATATAATTGCTCCTTGTACGCACGACGGCTAATCAAGCTATACAAAACCAGTTCATGCGGATCTCTCATAGTATAGGAAATCTGTATAAAGCTAGGCCAAGTTATACTGAAAATGTACTGCTTCATGTGCCGCCGTGTGCACAAATGGCATACTAATCAATGAAGTGAAGTTTTTTAGACAACAATATTTCATTTTCAAATAATAGAGTTATAGGCCTATAAAACCTTTTCTACTTTCTTTGATTTAATGTATGGAAGTATTGGAATACAATGAAAACAAACATTGAATAATCAGGAATTACAACTCCTCTTTATTAATAGCGCCTTTACAAATTGACTAGAGAAGTACAAATACATTTTTATCCTTAAATAATCAACCTTAAAATAATTAATATAATCAGGTTACTATATAATATATCTAGTCTAAATAGGAACATTTTCAGTGTACTATAAATATGTTATTTACAAGTAAACTATAAACCTATAACTAGAACATTACATGTTATGTTACATTCAAGTACATAGGTAATTAATTGACTACAGATTTTCAACAAAATGAATCAAATTATTAATAAAAAAATAAATCAATTTTAAATTCGTAATGGATCGAAAATAAATCGAACAACCACGTCGAACGCCTGCGTTCGATTAAACGATTCGGTTTCGACACAATTTTCCTTGCTTAGTAACACATTCAAAATGATCAAGAGTACAAAATAAACAGTTGTTTAATGAGTTTTACCAACCATTTCGTCATAAAGAAGTAGAAAAACAAAAAGTAATGAATATTCAAGACTTTGCAGGCAACAGTCGATACGAATAATGTCAATATCTATACTCCGATGCCATCAATCTTATTGCCAATAACCGTTACATGCATAAACGGTAAACCCTTTGACTAAATAATGATGATACTTTTCAAGTTTTTAATATCAATGCAAATGAAAACCTCACAAAATAATAAATAATGGGAACTTGTAACATTTTTTTTTATCTTATCCTGTACTGTCCCACTGCTGGGCAAAGGCCTTCCCCAATTCCATCCATGTACTATTTTCTCGTGCCTTCTCGGGCCAGCCCACTTGTAACATTATAGATCGTTAATTAATAAACATCAATTAAATTAAACTCAGTTCTTACGGTCACATTTTGAAGCCTTCGTATGGAGGCATCATATAATTATGTGGCATAGTGGCAGCTATATGGGGTGTCATAGTTCCTGCTACATGGGGTGGCATAGTGCCTGATGCATGGGGTGGCATAGTGCCTGATACATTGGGTGGCATAGTGCCTAATAAATGGGTAGGCATATTCGTCTGTGAAGTATTCATTTGGTAGCTGGGATATTCACCTGGCCCAGGCATTCTTTGCCTAGTGTCCATATACTCAGGCATACCACTTAACTTAGTTGGACTTAGGTCATTAACATTGTAAGGATCAGGAGACGTTGTTAACTTCCCATCTTTCTTAGCTTTCATCCTCCTATTCTGGAACCAGATCTTGATTTGTCGCTCCGTCAGTCCCAGAGCGTGTGAGACTTCTATTCTTCTCCTTCTGGATAGGTACTTGTTGAAGTGGAACTCCTTTTCCAATTCAAGGGTTTGGAATCGAGTGTATGTTTGTCGGGTCCGCTTCGAGCCTTCCTTTTTGTCATCACCTGTAATCAAAGCAAATTATTATTAGAATCAATTTCGAAAGGCTTATAGAGATAATCATAAAAAAAATTACAAGGTTTACATAACACTGATTTAATATAATAAAAGTTGATCAAAATTTGAACTTACCACCACCAACGCTCTTCATCCACGGATAAAACTCTTGCACATCTTGCGCAGCGGCCATTTTGTTATCTGCGTAATCCGCATTGTCCCCGCCTGCTTCGACCCTCGTCACGTCCTGACAGGGTTCTGCGGAGTCCTGTGATGACTGTGCGCCTTCCGCCGCTCCACCCACTGCATCTTTCTTGATTGACGTTTGACCCTCAACGCCTTCGAATCCACCATGAAATTGCGACAAATTGCATTCCTTCTCTGCGCTCTCATTGTTTTTTTCAAATTCGCTTACCTCTTCTGTGTTAAATATCATCCGCTGTAGCATTTCCTGCGAATACGATTTGTCACATTTCACGAAGTAAGGTGATGGATTTTTGCCTTTTGGTTTCGTTAGTATAGCTCTCAAGTGCGGTAAGTCTTCAGCTTCAGGTGTGGGTGATTTAAAATTACTTGATGCGCTTTGCGGTGATCCGTAATTAGTATCGGAAATACTACACTCACCGGGTGAATTAATTAATTTGACGTCTTCTGGTTTCTCTACACTATTTTGATTCATAGCATTCATTCTCTGTTCATACCCGTAGTTTTGATGTTGCTGTTGTGCGTAGTAGTTCATCTCTCTCCATCGGGTGATCATTTCCATATTAGGATGATTCCCATTGATGTAGTTTGCTTGGTAACCTTGCCAAGGAGTGGGCTCCGATTTCACGACTCCTTCACTTTGATTCTGCTCACACATTTTCCCATAACCCGCACTTAACACATTAGAATATTCACAGTTTTGAGGATAATAATTGTTCTGATGGTTGTAATAGTCGAACGGCATCGTTGAGTATTGTTTGTATCCGTTATGTTTAGGTTGTATCGCACTTTGAGCGTTCACATCTGCATGATTGTTCCACATTTCACTAGCACGATTAGTAGTTGCTGCTAAAGACATAATGTTATTCAAATATCCGTCACTGACACTGATTTCAAGTAATCAACACTGAAACTGGACAGCGTAGGAGACGGCGACCCGTCTCCGGAGTTGTCTGCGAAACGAATGGTGTAGTGCATACAGGCGGCACGACCCTAACAAATGTAATACTTTTATATGACCTAAAAAAAGTTTGGGGTACTTTCAACAATAGCGACACCATTGTCCCTCTGCGAAGTTGTAAACCCGGGTGCCCTGTCTCGTTCTTTTGTTAGTTCATCTATTGAATAGGAAAGAGAGGGGTATACATGGTCCGATTGGCGGAACATTTTGCAAATATCCCTTAAATGTTTACAAAGCCAATATTCCCAATAATTTGTATGTGTGTGTGCGCGTAGGCACGGCAGATCATTGATTGCGCTGTAAGTGTGTGAGTGAGAGAGGGAGTATGGATTGATTTCTATTATTGGTTTAGTGTAAAGCCGCGTATGTGTGTCACTGTGCTGCATTGGCGATTGCATTTTATACAGGGTGTTCCAGTATATTAATTTGATTTTGTTTTGGAAGGAATGGATCTTTGATAACCTAATAATTGTATAATTTTCTACATAGTACAAGTCCTACAATATCAAATTTATCTATCAAATATCTATTTAATCCCAGATTTTAGTCAGTTAAATCGTTACATTTAGTCATTATAATAACTAGAAAGATAAACTGAATACTTACTTTTTATTTTTTCTACACTATACACCTATACGTTACAAGCAAAAACAATATAATGTTTCAATGCTGAACTGATGGATGAGTCGAGAGAGAAGGAAATAATTATTGACTGTTTTGCCAAATTGTTTTAACATCAGACATAGATACAATTAGTTTAAATAGACTAAGTAAGATAAATCTTATTCTGGCCGAAAAGAATATTCCAAAATCTTTATGCCTTTTCTTTATTTTTTTTTTGGATGGTAAATCATCAAATAACCCCACCCCACACTCTGGGCGGAGCGGAAGGCAGTGTCAGACTTGTTACTGACTAAAATTCATCCAGGTTCCTTCTTTGCCCTTTGTGTTCCAGGGCCACGGTATCTCTTTCGAACAGTCCTGCAGCCCTGGCAGGCATCGGCCCATGCGGACCCCTACTTATTTGCTGACATCTCTTTGAGGCGCACGTGGAACACGAACGCGCTGTCGACACGGCCTGTCGTCATAAGACGGCGGGACGGCGAGCTAGCCAATAACTCGCCGTCCACAGGCCCGCGCCTACGGTGGCCGGGAGCCACCACGTGACTCCCGAAGCCCGGTGCGTCTCCCGCGGCCGCTGGGACGTGAGGTTCTTTCCCTCTCACGTCCCGCCACCTCCTTCACTAGCATGACTGCTTCGAAGAAGGAGGTGACGGCTGCCAATTCCCTCTCGCTCCGGACCATGGCTTGGACCAGGGCCGGACGCGGGAGATCGCCGCCGCTAATCGCCGCTACGAGGACACAGCGGTGCTCCGCCCAAGCGGGGCAGACCTCTACGGTGTGTTCCACCGTGTCCTCCGGACGATCCTCGCAGTGGAAACACACGGGCGTTTCCTCCCACCCGATTCGGTGCAGGAACCTCCCGAAACAACCGTGCCCGGTGAGGACCTGCGTCAGGCGGTAGGTGAGGGCGCCATGGCACCTCACTAGCCATTCCTCAAAGAGGGGTCTTATCGCCACTATGGTGGCGTACCCTGCACAAGGTTGCGACAGTCGCTCTCTCCATGTCGCCATGAGATCAAGCCGGAGGTCTGTCCGCTGAGCGACAATTTGCCGCGGCAGCGGAGTTTCCCCCAGACGTAGTGCCTCCGCGCGCGATTCGTGCAGGTGCGCGAGGACTATCGCCTCCAGATCGATCTCCAGACGTAGTGCCTCCAGATCCCATGGCGAATCTTTATGCCTTCAGAATAAGAGCCAAATGAAAAATTATCAAACTTTTATAGAACACTGTCGAAAAACTTCAAACTTTCCCAAATTAAATTGAGACTCAGAACGACCGCACCCTGTATAAAATGCAGGCCTGGTTTAGAACATAACTCATCTCGACGTGTAACAGTTCAATTGGGGGTCGCGACAATAGCGCAGCATGCGATTGTGCGCGTGCGACGTTTGCGACGCGACTCTGCGATTTTAATGTCGCTGATGTTTCGAGTAATTAATTTATTGGAGCTTTAAATTAAGTAGGATCGTTTAATTATAAAAAGGTCTGGCGTGGAATAGAAGATTATTTTACATAAGTTCATACAAAAGTGATAATTAAGAGCGTTAACGATTTACGGCAATTCATACAAACTTTCAAATGATTTTTTTTCGAAATGACTGAACCGATTTTAATGAAACTTCGTACGCATAAGCAGGATAGGTACATAAGTCTAAAACTTGACAGAGAATATTTTCTAAAAATTGTGGTACAGCTAAATTAGACCGATTTTAGATTTTCCATAGAAACAGAAATTTCTAGTTATAGTTTTGTTTTAAATTAAACTGATTTTCCGGCCGATACATATTATACCGAGCTATATAAATATGCTACGTAAAATCTACTTATAACAGCTATTTTCTCACGTGTATTTAAAAATGCATAAGGCAATAATTCATTTGCTTCATTATTTCAACAAACTCCAAAATACGTTTGCACATGATTTGAATTTTAATAAACTATCCTACTAAAATATTAATAAATGCAAACTCTCTGTTAATGCTATTACTATCTAAACCTTATTTGCATACGAATAGGACACACAATCCGTTGACGATTCAATTAAAAATTTTATTATCATATGTTTACTCAAAATTGGGAGATAATAATTGGTTATTTTGACAGTACCTCAAAAACCCATTTTTTATCAAGCAAGAATCTAGATTTAATTATTGCTAGATTTCACACAAATCTAAAATCTAGTTTAACACGTAAACATAGTTCTAGGATAAGTAAAGCCCTGAATACATAACTCATAATACCTAGAAATACTAAAACTACAACTCATGCAACGTCAGCACTATCAAACGCCCAATAGTAAGCATCAGCACACACGATCGGCAGTGAGAGCGACATATGCATTCTTTGTCACAGTACACACCTCCTGTCCGGAGCGACTCACATCTGTTACATGCGTACACCCACCAACTGAGTGCATTGTGTTCCCCGCCTTGCATTTGATTCGGGATATCGATCGATTTTGAGGCACTTCTCGGAAATTAGTTTGGTTGAGGGTTGAATGATATTTTCTTAGGTAGAAATGCTACCAGTCTTACCAAGGGGTATCGTATTACCCGGTACAAACTGGGTTGTGGAGTTCAGAGAGGCAGTCGCTCCATGTAAAATACTGGTATTCAGCTGCATCCGGTTAGACAAGACCAACATAGTTGGGAAAAGGCTAGACAGATGATGATGATGTTTAGAAATGCTACTTACCTATAAGCTGAGAGTTTTACATAAAAATGATCTATTTATTGACAAAACTAAATCTAAAAAAACCTTACCTGATGCCTACTACAAAACATGAAAAGAAAAACATTTTGATGGCATAAATGCTATCAAAATGTTTTTCTTACGAAGTGTGTAGAATAAGTGAAAATATTTTCTCTCAATGCTAACACTAGTAAAATTTTGTAAAACATAAAAGTAACTTCGGCGCCAGACGGAGTACGCGATCATAAATCAAAAAAATATTAAGTTCAACCCATTACACTCTAATGTGGTCGAACATTTAAATCGGGGCAAATAGCACTATTGGTTTTTAAAACCAAACAAATAAATATTTAATCGTCAGATTAACCACAGAGCCAATCTTACTTTGTGTCGACTGTGCTTTCAAATAAAAAACTTTTATTTCAATTTCACACTGAATTCCAAAATCAATTTCTATCGAACCCCAACTTTCAGACCACTTTGCCAAAAGGTCGTAACTAAGAAGTACTGAAGAATTCAAGTTTGAATTTTGTCGCTTAGAAAATAGAGCTGATTTTAAATACGTTGGAAATAAAAACAGTGAACACCATTCATTGCTCTGTCAGTTCAAAAAGATTTCAAAAATGGAATTTGTTAGCCCTTATACATAAGGTTATAAAACACATTTTGGTTGCGCAAATTCGGCTAGCCTTCTCGTCATACTGTGGCGCTGACAATGTGCAACCATTAATCTTACGAAATCAATCGATGGCTTATTCAGAATATTGTATTTGGTTTTACCGCGGGGCTTTTCGGTTGATATTTACTTTGGATCTTTTTCTCTAATTTATGGTTTGCACGAAAAAATTTGACATCTGTCGCTTTAGTGATATTTGTACAGCATCGATAAAAATACAAAAGGACATTCAGGCAGCCACCTAGAAGGAAGATAATACTGAACTGGGCAATATCAAGTATTCGTAACAAGAGGTTTGTGCTGGTACCACAAGTAAGAGTGTAATACAAAATCAAAAAATCATTATTTGGGATAAATTAGTTTCACATCGATAGATTGGTTTGAAAAATATTCGCACCACAATTATTCCAGTATCCCTGACTGTTTCTGTCTACAACGTCGAAAACCAAGTAAGGAGGCATGATAAAATAAGCCTTTTTACTATCGTATTAAGTTAAACTTATCTTTTACCAATCCACTTCCACGAAGCGCTAAATTTACCTTTCGACCATACGCACCTTCCGAAGTAGTTCCCAGCATTGTTTCTCGTCGGTACTTCGAAACAAAAGGCGTAAGCGGCTCCTTGAATACAAAGACGTTCATTTTATTGGGCCTTAAAACAATAAAATGCTTTCTAGTAGATTCTGGTTCTTTGATAAAACGCCGCCTGTCATAAAACTGGGTTCTTACCTGCTTTCGTGTTTTGCGAATTTTTTCCGGTTTCCAAAGTCAGATGTGAAGGGTTTGTGTTGCTGAAAACGTACGTTCAAAATATTTGCCTAGATTTGTAAAATTTTGTACTCGTCTTGTATACTGTTTTGTTATATTTAGTTATGGAATGGTCCGGTGAGGTCTTGATGTGATAGCTATGGTTTTAAAAACAATATTTAAAGACCGACTGCTTTAATTAGTCCTCGCGGAGGTATCACGTATTGGTTGAATTAGTATCGTAATACCTACGTGGATTATGATTATTTTAAAGCAAATAACCTGTGGGATATTGTTAGGACTTTGTGGACGCTTAACATGCCTTTGATGGGGCAAGGCGGAGGACTCGTTTAAGCGGTAAGTCTACAGGCACTATATTTTGACTGGATGGCAGATTTTCCAACTACTGTCACTTACCAATTTTATTGTTTTCATCATTCTACCAAACCCCGACTAACCCAACTTTTCCAACTCATGACAAAGTCAAGTGTAAACTAAGATGAATTTAGTCCCGCTTCAAGCTAACAATTGGACAATTATCAGGACATTGTCTAATACCATTATTTTGTCAACTCGCTGACTGAACGGTTAAAATGGTTAATTTGAAGATTTATGACCAACGTACGAGGAACGGGACTCATTGGTGTACAGTTCGGAAGTTCTATTGTTTATAAGCAAGCAATTCAGAGAAGATGTGGAAGAGTAAACCGTTTTACGCAGGTTTCGATCTCGATGCAAGAGTAGAAACTGGTATTCTTAGTATCTTGACTTCAAGTTTCCCAGTAATTTCTGTTTAAATCACAACATGAGAAATATCATCGGGGACAGGGACATATGCCTAAAGTGGAGTTGGGCAGAACAAGGCCGATGGAGAAAGGTCCGGGCCGTCTAAAAGCGCGTTGGGTTGACGATATCGTCAAGATCGCGGGAAACGAATGGATAAGGGACGCATAGAACAGAAAATAGTGGCAGAAAAAAGGTGAGGCCTGTACTCAACAGTGGGTGATTTTGGGCTAAAATGATGTAGGCTATGGGGAAATAAAATGATGTAGGCTATGGGGAAATAAAATGATGTGGGCTATGGGGAAATAAAACGATGTGGGCTATGGGGAAATAAAGGGTGTAAATAGACCCTTAATGAAGCCAAAAGGCACTTGATTTCCGCGTCTTTCCGATCATTTTTTTGTTCTAGACCATACCTGGGAACCTTCTAGTTACGGAGATATTGGGGGTCAAAGTTCCAACTTTTTCATAAGTTTTTTTTTTTAAATATATGTAAGATTGTAAGATGTAAGATTTTTACTTTACACACCTCCACGACCCCGTACCATTCAATCCATCCATCAGCACAATGCTTTCAGTGCATTCCATCGAGTCCTACCGTAAAACGTGATGTTTCACCCAAAAAAAAAGTCTTTTCCTAGCAATAATTTTTGCGTAAAGTTAGTTTGATGTACAGAATGCTTGGTTGACGGCTTCGTGAAGGGCCTGTTTACACCCTGTATACTAACGGACATTACTACATTAACTATCAGAGTAGCTACAGAATAACAATCAATTTGAATTTGTCAATCATATCAATTTGATGGCACGGTTGGCGCAGTGGGTGAGCGATTGACTGCTGCGCTTCGTGTCGCGGGTTCGATTCCCGCACGGAACAAAGATTTGTAGGGCCTACAGGTAGTTGTTCCGGGTCTGGCTGTTTGTGTATGTGAAAATAAATGTTTGTAAACGCACCCACGATACAGGAGCAATTCCTAGAGTTAGGCAACGTTTCTTCACAAAAAAAAAAAAAAAACAAACAAAAAATCGCAACTTTTCAAACACAACTTTTGCTTAGCTATTTATTTAAAAGGGGAATATTGTTGCCAGAAAAATACTTTGTGATACATTTTCAGACATGAATTTTAAAGCAATATTTCATTTTTCAACGATCCTTCAAATATCTGTCTGACCTAGTGATGCAACAACAGACTAAAAGTCGAAAACCATTTTTACGACACACTTCTTTTTCGCGAAGTTTTTGAGACTTCATTGTTCTGCGCACACCCTTGACCAATTTAACAACAAACATTTTAAAAATACGACAATACCCATCTATAAACACAATTATGACTTCCTAAGCAAGTGAAAAAAATATTGAAAAAGCTTCGGCGTTTTTCAAAGAGGGTAAAAGAAAAGGTTTTTTTTTTGAAACAAAAAGATAAAATAAGATGTTTTTTATCTTTTTGTCGTATTGTGTTGTTTTAAGAGGCATTTGTCACGGAGTTACACGCACGATTGCTGAGTCCGTCATATAATGTGCGTATTAAAATGGTTGTGTTTGAAGCGAAACGATGTGTTAGAACCAGGTATGCGACGATCGCTTTGTTGTTTTATTTATGAGCTTTTTTAACTTTACGATGATCTATCTATTATGACTTTATTTTGTTGCGGTTTCGCCAGCATGGGGGTCGGGAAATACCCCACAGAACTGTAAGGACTATCGGGAAAAAGAATATCCTGCACCCTAACCCAGGTAGTGGTCATGCCGAGCCAGTCAGGGCATGGTGCCAAATTTCATCAAAATCCGTTCAGCCGTTTATGCATGAAAAAGCTATAGACGGACAGAGTTACTTTTGCATCTATTTTATTAGTATGGATTGATGTTTTAGCTTAGGATCTAATTATGATGATAAAGCACTGTCTTTAAAAACAACGATAAGACGAGGCGATTTTCTGAATGTTTCTTTTGATTGTTCTGTGTTCTAACAACAATTAAAAAAAAAAATGGCGTATTCTGGGCCAATACTTCTTTTCCCTCAATCATTTCCTAAATATCAGTGCAAATATAAAATCGTGGTTATCAGGCCATATAAAGAATTCCCATCGGCTGTAGCATGGTTGACAGTGCTCAAATGCCCCATGCTTGTCGATTTAAGCAAACAAACACCGGTCGGTCAACTGTATGGCATAATCTCTTGCTGCGGCATTATGCCCTGATACCATCGTTAAAGAGTGGCGCACAGTGGGTTGGTCTATTGTTAAACTAACTTTTGCCTCCGGCTTTGGTTCGTGAATTTGTTGTTGTACTTCGTTTTAGTTGTGGAGCTATTAGAATTTAAATAAATTGGGTCGGAACAACTACAAAAAAAAAATTATGAAAAAATTATTTTAATAAAATTTGATCTAAATCAAATCCAGATTTTGATATCCCACAAATAAATTAATTGCAATAAGTACCTAGGTCCGCACGATGGCCCATCAAATATTACAAAACCAGTTTATGCGGATCTCTCATTTTATAGGAAATCTATACAAAGCGAGGCCAAGTTATACTGGAAATGTACTGCTTCATGTGCCGCCGTGTGTACTTATAAAAGGATATTTTTAATTTTAGAACATTCAAGAATCACAACGTGACTTAACACAACTATTTGCCTCGATAAGTTTAACTTTTGCTAGCCCAAGTAATGGATAAGAAAATTAAAACGATGCGAAGCTTAACTCACCATAAACTGAAGAAACTTGAAAGAAATGTTCCACATTTAATTAAAGCTTTTAGAATTTGCATCTTGATGATTCTATTTGCACTACCTACATAGATGAAGATATCTGTGACAAGACAAGACTGAAGGTACACGTTCAAATAATTAATATCCATTTCACATCTGCTCAAAGTAAGTTGTAAGGAATAATGGTGAATAATTTCAGTAGCTCAAGTACGTAATTTCTAGTAACAAATTCCAATGGCCTGCAAACGTTTTCTACTGCGGTAATTTCTACATTAGCAGTCTAATTTATGTAGTTTTACAAGTCATAGATTAACTATTGTTTATCACGCTAAAAGTTTTAGTACTTACTTTATTATTTAAAGTACAATTAGGAAAGAAACAATACACAAAGCAAATAAAAAGAACAGGTGTTAACAAAGCTATTGAATAAGATTATTTTAAGACCATCAAAGCAAAGCATAACCTTCTTAAAAAACTCTGGCTTTTCTGAAGCAACCTTTGGTTTTATTAAACAAGTTATTTTTTCAACATTTCGCACTATAAGTCGCCCCTAAGTCGTCCCTCGCTGCACAATCATTAATCAGAGCTTCGATCCTGGACTCCTTACAATGGGGAATGTTCAGAATGCCCGTACGATCCATTAGAATAACAATAATTACTCTTCTACCGGCATGGGTACGTCATAGCTGGACGAAAACGAATCAAAAGTGTAAACTGACCGGTCATTTGATATGTTCGCCTGTTTTATACCGTGTACGACTCATGATGTGAATAGATCGGGTGAGGAATTAAATTCAGCTAAATTCACATCATTTATGAATTTGATTAAAAAAGGGTGAAAAACAAACATTATAGAAGACGATCATGAATTAGTTTTTATAGATGCTGAAGTCATCTTCGCCATACTCATAGATACTACAATGCGGATTGATGGGTCGGTCGCTCAAGTCGATAGGTGCCGTAATGTACACAATGTGCACATGTTGACTGGAGGCTAGCTGAACAAACATTCGTTTTTATTAATTTGTTTATTGAAATCTAGATTACTTCTGTTGCAGATTCGTCAACAGATTAATTTATTTTTATTCATGCAGAATTTTAGGGCCTCTAACAGTCGTCACATTGGAATGACTCAAGCTAAGTCTGTGTAGCCTAGATATTTCGAAACGACAATAATTTCGAAATTTATTTAAAAACACATTCAAATTACGTGTAAAACTAGTGATAAAACAATCCAGGAGTTGTAAATCACAATCGCAGAAGCAACCCAGACGGGGTGTGCGTGATTCTAAACAAAACATGGTGGCTCGGCCGCTCCAAGAAAAACACCCGACGACTGATTTACGAGACAATATCATTCGAGAAATGTGGCCAGAAATAAAATTAAACGTGAAAATGCCAGATTAACATAGATTTGCATAAGAAAACACGTTAGTGGAACTTTGGAAAATAGTTTTGTGTAAATAAATTACAAGCTGCTCTGAAACGTGAAATATTTATTTTTTAAATTAGCGTTGAAGACTATAATGACCTCGCGATCCTTCAATGCAACAGTTTGTAGTCTATGTTAAGATGTGCATGGCCATTTACAAGACGAAATCAAAACTTGGTTTTAATAAAAAAGAAGATTACAGACTTCGTAAAATACTAAAATATATTTAATGTGTAGAAGAAGACTGCATCTACCCTACATAATTATAAGTTTGGTCTAAGAAGTGTGCTTAATACAGAAGACTTTTTAAAACGAAGTACCAACTTCAATATCATCAGCTGTTCGTAGTCTCTAAATTTTAAAAGATGCTGTGAAACTTTAACCGTCTAAACTGTCAGTTTTTCCATGAACTGTCATTTAAGTGTCGACAATAAATCGATATTGAACTAAACACACGAAACAGTGACGAAGACTGATCGAGATTCGAGAGTGGCCGATTGAATCATTCTGTTTTTTTTCTCGACGCCTTACTATTCAGTTGCTTTTTCGTAAGTCCAGAACAAGGAGTCAGTGGAGACGCCATTTTCTTAAACTTTGACGTTCAATTCAGTGTCACTGTCAAAATGAAAGAGAGAAAAGTAAGAGAGAGTGAAAGTATTCTACTTTCCTCTAAAAGACACTTGTTCATAGTTCTATTTTGTGCGATTTTGCTCGTATGCCACTACTGACTAGCTTCTGCCAGTGACTGTATCCGCGACGAAAAATCATACCCTATGGTGCCATAATGTCAGTAACAGTGTAGCTTAACATCAGTGAAAGAATTTTTGAAATTAGTTTAGCATTTTCTGAGATTACCTCCTACAGCCAAACTTACAAACTTAACATCTTTATCACCATTTCTTAGTTTTTCTTTTAGAACACAAGGCTCCATGAACACCTTTCTAAGTCGTTACTGAGTAGTCACTTAATTGTAATGCAATCTGTCACTGGTAATTTTCTGAAGGGGTACTGCAATTGTACAAGTTTTAATGAAATGATCAGCTCTTTTTTTTTTTTTTTTTTTCGGATGTGTAATCATCATATGACCCCCCCACTCTGGGCGGAGCAGAAGGGAGTGTCAGACTTGTACTGACTAAAACCCATCCATGTTCCTTCTTCGCCCTTTGTGTTCCAGGGCCACCCCTGGCAGGCATCGGCCCTTGTGGACCCCTACTTGTTTGCTGACATCTCTTTGAGGCGCACGTGGAACACGAACGCGCCGCGTCATAAGACTGTCGGACGGTGGGCTGGCCCGTAACTCGCCGTCTACAGGCCCGCGCCTAGGGTGGCCGGGATCCACCACGTGACCCTCGACGCCCAGGGCGTCTCCCGCGGCGGCTGGGACGTGAGGTTCTTTCCCTCTCACGTCCCGCCACCTCCTTCACTAGCATGACTGCTTCGCAGAAGGTGGTGACGGCTTTCCATTCCCTCTCGCTCCGGACCATGGCTTGAACCAGGGCCGGACGCGAGAGATCGCCGCCGCTAATCGCCGCTACGAGGACACGGCGGTGCTACGCCCAAGCGGGGCAGACCTCTACGGTGTGCTCCACCGTGTCCTATGGACGATCCTCGCAGTGGAAACACACGGGCGTTTCCTCCCGCCCGATTCGGTGCAGGAACCTCCCGAAACAACCGTGTCCGGTGAGGACCTGCGTCAGGCGGTAGGTGAGGGCGCCGTGGCGCCTCTCTAGCCACTCCTCAAAGAGGGGACTTTTCGCCACTACGGTGGCGTGCCCTGCACGGGGTTGCGACAGTCGTTCTCTCCATGTCGCCATGAGATCACGCCGGAGGTCTGTCCGCTGAGCGGCAATTTGCCGCGGCAGCGGAGTTTCCCCCCGACGTAGTGCCTCCGCGCGCCATTCGTGCAGGCGTGCGAGGACTATCGCCTCCAGATCCCATGGCGGCAATCCGGCAAGGAGGCTAGCCACCTCGCCGGAGATCGTGCGGTACCCCCGGATTAGCCTTATTATCTTTTGGGGCACGTTCAGGTAGTGGGCGGCTTGCCGCCTCAAAGAACGCGCCCACACCGGGGCCCCGTAAAGGGCCATGGACCGTACGACCCTCGCGTAGAGCCTCCGGCAGGAGGCGTTTGGATCCCTCAGAAATGATCAGCTCTAATGTCATTTTTTATATGTCTGTTTATGGCATTTGATTCCTGAACTGATGCACTGGATTAAATTTGATTTGTTCGAAGTCTCACCCCAAAGACATAATCTTACAAATTGATATCTCCACACCTTTCCTGTCCGCAATAGTTCGAAGGGGCTGCAGAAACCTCGGCAGCCTATGAAAATGATATCACTGCCGACATAGGAATACACTTAATGTTTCTTTCCCTCCGATATCTTCACTTTTCGTACATACCAGTCAATCGATCATGTTTATACGGAGACAGTCGACGATAATTAACGACTGTGTAGTGATGCGTGACTTGGCTGCTTTTCGCGGTAGTGAAAGAAAATTCAAATTGCGAGGTGTTTCTGGAATGTTGGTCTATATTTTTCTCTTGTTTTCCGTGGGTACTCTAAAAACTCGTAGGTTTTCTTTATGATTGTGTAAACTATTACATATAGTTTTACACAATATAACATCACGCCTGTAATCCATATGGTTTGGCAGTAGTGTACCTAATAGTACACCCATATTTTGGTAGTTATGTTTTAGTCCAATGTAACGTGAAGGGGGGGCGACTCTATTGCCATCAACCGGGCACAAATCCAGACTTTGTGGCTTCTTCTGGGAATTTTTTTTCGGAAAAACCCAATAATTTAATAATTTTGCCCAACCCGAGAAATCGAACCCAGGACCTCATGCCCAGTAGTCGCGATTGCAACCACTAGACCAACGAGGCAGTAAAAATACAATATAATAGGAAAAAACTATGGAAATGGTGGACAACTTTTACAGTACTCACTAATATTTATAGTATTAAAAGTAATCGGTTTATATCCGTTGAATAACTAAATAAAACAAAACTATTATTTAAAGCGGAAGACGGAGGATAGGGTGTTGGGACGCAGCTTGGGAATGCCTTATGTCCAGCAGTGGACTTCCATAGGCTGAGCTGATTGATTAGATCACTAAGTCTACTTGAAATAGTAGGACGAAGAATTCTTGCAAAAAAACGTACAAATTACATGCAACGGCAGACAGGTGCAGCAACACTGATCAAGACGAAGC
This sequence comes from Noctua janthina, assembly GCA_963576755.1. Taxonomy (NCBI): domain Eukaryota; kingdom Metazoa; phylum Arthropoda; class Insecta; order Lepidoptera; family Noctuidae; genus Noctua; species Noctua janthina. The sequence goes on along the minus strand of OY755051.1, from coordinate 11,996,641 downwards.
ACTTGAAAGTGATAAAGATCCCATCAGGGATAAAACCTTATTGGCTCCAGTTAATTTTAATAACGTTTCAATCAATAATGATTGTGAAGAAACATATGGAACAGATGTACTAGTAAATGTACTTAAATGACTAGAAGTATGTAAAGTTAATAGAAATGATGATACCGTAGAAATCGATCCTATTACTTTTGTTACTCTGAATAACGTTTACAAGGTCCTTAAATAGACAGCAAGTAAACTAACAAGTACAACCGTTGAAAGGTGTGCTGATATCTTCTTGTACTAAGTAAGTATGTCTACAAATAATTGCTACTATGAAGACTTTAATGATGTGAAGTAATTATGCTGTTAGTTCGTTTTGTTTTAACGCCTCTGAAGAATGTTCTTAGTATTAAATCATATAGGATACCATTCTCTGTAATTTTAACTAAGACAATAATTTTAGGTTTTATTACTCTTTTTTCTTTAGAATAATCTTCTATTTTGGATGTAGCTTTCATAGCTTGACTGAAACATCTTTTTTTATTGTAAAATGACAGTACCCTTCAATCAATATCTCTTACAAAATTGCACTGCAGTAACTTTACTAAAATGTTTTTTACTTCAAATTCAACATTTTTATCATTACTTCAACCTTGTTATACAAAATACGCTCCTAAAACATCTTGTTGTGTATCAGCCATCAATAATCGCGATGTTTCGCGGGCCGGGCCGAGACGTGCGCCCACATTCACGCTGCAGCGTTGACTAACGACCTGCCAATCAGGCCCTAACTTAATTGGAAATCCGTGTTTGTGGAGCCACTCCCCGTCAGCCTTTGTTGCTAAAAATTAAACGTTCTATGGTTATTTGAATAATAGTCATTTATTTAGTATTGAGATCAGTATTAGAGTTAGAATTACTATCAATTTTGTTAGTAGTGTTGTCTCTACGCTGTACACTGTCGGTTGCAAAATCTTAATTAGTCTTTCTAATTGCTGTTCAGCTTTCTAATCCACTTTATGTTGCTACAAGGCTTTTAATTACCATTTTTCATTATTTCAACTCAATCAGTTCTTATCATTTTACTGTATCAATAACCTACACAATGATTTTTTACAAATCTAATAATATCAAGTCTTATACACGTTTCAAAAGTTAAGGCATTATGCTTTTTGATCACTATGACAAAGTATACATTCGCGATTTCTGATTACGGTATGTCAATTAAATTCAAACAAATTACTCAAAGAACGACTGGCAGTTTGTTAGTAACAAGTCAGATAAGTATATCCTTATACGATCTTATTTGCCTTAAGGATGAGTGACGTTAAGTGGACGTCAAGTGGGCAAGAGCAGCAGTGCTTTTACACATGTGCCAAATTGATAACGTCTTCCTAACTGCATGTTGAGTCTGTACGGTCTTTATAAGTCGGTAACCCATTGGCCTACCGCGTTGACCTTACAGCTTTCGCAACAAGTTATTATATTTTCCTTTCATTTCACAAACAATGAGTATTCTATCACGAAGCAATACACACCTACTATGTAACATCAATGTCTTACAAGGCAGCTACCACACACGGTCGTCCCATCCCTCTTACACTTCAACAGATAGCCATACATGAATGAGATGAAAATAGTCGGTCGCCAAGTGCATGCGACAAGTGTGTATGCTAATTCCGACCACGACACGTATTGTAACTGTCAAACTCGCTGGCGAACTGTTAATGTTCCTTTCGTACTGTCTTAGTGTAGACACGACAGTTTACTGGGAATTGTGGTACAGATTTGAATTACTGTTGTAGGTCTATTCATAGATGTTATGTAAGTTAGCCTAGCGTTTATGGATCAGGGCCTTACGGAAACTTAACGCATGCAAAATCAAAGACAAAACTTACATTTTGTAGAAACCTAACAGGTTAAGTTTGTCCTAAGCACCTGCAAATGCCGTGAAAAGGAGATCTTCTAATGAGCTAGGTAGGTAAAAAAGTTAATGTATGGTGCAAATTAGACTTTCATGAATTGATTTCACTGCCTGCAAAACCTCAAGTCCTGAACAAAGAAGAAAGAAGTGGAAAACAATCTGGAGATTATTGTCTAGTTACCGGTTCCTGCTCTCGTTGACAGTGAGATATAAGGTGTCACAGAGAAAAAGTTTTTTTTAATAGGGTGTCTCATCCACACATTTCAAACACTCGATAGACTTGCCTTCCTTGTTTGGGGATATTAAAAAATTGTTCCGGCTAGCGTGGCTAATCGTCGACAGCCGGCGTTTGGCCGCTTGAACCTTTGACTTGATAGATGTATAGTATATTTGTAGTTTAGAATTGTAAAACAGCTGAAATTACAAATTGGAGCTGTTTTGTGTCATTTGTTTATAGTAAGGATTTATTATTGTGTATATTTTATTGTTGTAATCATTTGTTTTTTTCCACACCGATGTTCTATAGTTTGTCAAAACAAACAATAGGTGGTGGTGGTAGTAGTGTTTAGTACTAAATTCTCAATTTCCTAAATTACAAAATTTTGTATTATGGTCACAGATAATATAGTGAATACGATTTATTACATCTCATTTTAGAATAATAACCAGAAGTTCTGTTAGCGCCATCTGTTCTGGCTTTTGTGAAATACACCATGCACCGTGCGCCATCTATCCAACGTATGGCGAATGATAACCATCCCCTCGTGGCTAAGGGTTGCGAAGTTGCGAATGAAAATCTGCGAAACGGCGCCACTTGCGAATATTACTGAAGTGGAAAATGGCGCTAACTTTAAAAAAGATTTTCCTGAGAAGAGTCAATTTTATCGGAAGTTTGAACAAAATTGCATTATTTGAGTATTTGCAGACTACCCAAAAGATTGTTAAGCATTAGTTTGTTTAAAATGGTATGGAAAAAAGAAGAAAAAGAAAGAATTTGGTTGTTTATTATTTCGTTGTAGTACAATTTGAAATGACAATCAAGTTTGTCAGGAATTGAAAATAAGAAACTCAAAAACCGTAAAAATTCCAAACCTTATTTTCAAACTTATTTAAATAATTTATTTTAATCTACTTAAATCCATTTAAATCTACTTAGATTACATTGAAAGAAATACAAAAAAAAAGTGCAGTAAAAGTACGTAGTAAGTACCTAGTAGTTGTAAAAGAAGGTATTTACGACATCAAATAAGACACAACTTAAATCCTGAGAGTCAACATTGATGGGTTTCAAAACAAGAATTATAAGAATCAAAGAGCACACTACAACAACTATAATGTTTCGTAAGCCAGACAACCTTGCACAAAATATTTTCATGACTCCGCGCCGTTCGAGACTTGAATTTAAATCTTGTGATGTAAGAAAGTTTTTGTTGAAGCCAAATGGCGAGCCGAGTAAAGTTTTAGAGTTTTAATACGTTGTAATGTCGGAGATTTGTGGCGGTAACGACGTATCATTAGCTGAAGACATGACCGTCCCGCTACAACAGAACCTCGCCAAAACCCACAAAGTTATAATTGACTAATTTAAAAATCGAGAGTTGCATTGTTGGATTCTAACAAAAGATCTATTTTCTCTCTATTTCTTTATTCTACGTTTCTTGTCACATATAACCAACCAATTTCTTCTTGTTTTACGTAATTTTTTTGCTCCAGAAAGCGTCGGAGAAAAACACTTGAAATTATAACAGCTCCCTCAGTTTCTGTAAGAACTTTTTGCTGCAAACTTTTTTACTAGATCGTGCTTTTAAGTTATCCTCTATCTGTCTGGAACTAAGTTAAAATCTGCCTTAAAGACGAGTTCATATTAAAAAGACTGATGTTTTTATTTTTTTTTTTGTATGGAAAACAGGAGCTAGAAAGTTGTAATCTAAAGCGACATTACAAAATTGTGTCAAGACTGGTATCAATTTCTGAGTAGTTGTGATTAGTATGACAACTTAACAATTGATGACAATTGCTTCGGCTTTACACTCATTCTTTAAATGTAATCTTATAAAAGACTCACTCAGTGGTTATAACTACTCACCTACAAGACAACAAGAAACTCCAAACAAGAGACTCCAAGACAATCATGAGGTCCAAAGTAGAACGACTGCAACTTTTGCAAAATAATTTCACCAAACCTCAAGCTATTTTCTGAGTCACCGTTTAATATCCTGAGTTACTTATTACTTAACACCTGCATCCACACACCAACAATTACACCAACCACCGCATCTAAAGGCACTCGTAATCCGAATCCAGAATACGTAATCAACAAGCCCCCCACAAGAGGTGCGAGAGAAATTAAAACCTCGAGAGAGCGGGCCGGTACACCACAAATCGCTTAGTGCCTCCGCCCGTCCTAATGGCACGCCAATTAAAAGTTTGCGCGGCTGTTCCACCGAGGATTGTTACGCGGGTTGAGCTGTAAAACTGAACAGCTGAACATCCCAGCATAATGTAGTTTATTCGAGTGCGCCCGTAGTTTTGGTATTAGCATTTTGATGTCGCGTCTAGCTGATCGGGCTACGACTGGGATTTGTTTATCGATGTTTTATTGATGGTGGAGTTGGGATGGTAGTGTGATTATGAGTGGGAACTGAAGTTTGATTAGGAAACAGAGAATTCATACAGTTGTGATACTCCGGAATAATATTAGCCAAATAACCATTGTTATTTTTTTGGTGTACTGATTGGGTGCACCCTTGGTTCACCTCTGCCTAAATCTTCTGGGATTAAAAGCGTGATGTAATTTAAAATAATGTTACTAATGCTTTGTCAATATCAGATGTTGTGATTGTACAGATAGGAAAGTTACCTTTGAAAAAGCACTGCGGAAATAAAAACTCATACTACCGGTCGGTTAGGCTTAACAAATTCATCGGTTAGTCTATAACTAGGCAGCAACGAAAGATGAACTACTTAAAACTAAAAAGGAGAGTAACCAACATCCCTAGTTCCACAATTCTTGTTAAAGTCTTCAGTAATTCAAAGCAAGTGTCATTTGGCAGGCAACTTAGCACTCTGTTAAGGCACCTGACACAAATATAAAGTTTTAATAACAAGCCATTACACAAGGAACAGCGGTTGGGACGTGTTCTTGTTGTGTCTAATTAGACATTGTCGGTTTTGTTCCTGAGCTGGTGGTGGAATGTCATAATTGCTACAAATATTTTTGACTTGGGGGTTGGTCGTAATTGTGTGAAGACGGAAGTGGGAAAATGTGGAATCAATTATACTCAAAACATTTCATTTCAATTAAAATATTTACAGGCAGTTTTGAATTGTTAAAGAGTTGGTCAAGAACTAGAAGCTATTTGACCGTTCCAAAACTCCATGCACGTTGTTTTTAATTGTGTTAGGTAATACAAGCAAACTGAAACTACAAGGGTAGGTGGAGCTTTTATGATGGTCGGTAGCACCTGAATGAAAATCAAGCCAATGTAGCGTGCGATTGGAGAGGTATACCTCTTTTTAGTAATACTAAGGATGACTAAACTACTAGATAGTGTGATGCTACTATTTGTTTTGTAATACCAGCAATATACGACAAAAAAGCACTTCAAACAAATGCTGTTGAGTTCCAAGATTTATTTTCTATGGAACAAAACAATCCAAAAACAATAGTGACAGTCTTTTTATAAAATAAAGAAACATCTTACACCATTTCCCTCATTAATCCCAATCCCAACTGATTATCAGTGGCTCTGATTAAATCCCTATGCACGACGAAATAATTTAATAAACACCCCTTGTTTTTAAGCTCTTACGTGCTACCCTCACAACCCTTTACCAAGTTTTCCTCGAAGGCTAAGTGGATTTTCGGGTCGCCCCGCATTTGGATAACGGCTCTGCACTTCCAAATCGTTAGCAATGTTTGATTACAATATTGCAGTTCAACTGAAATGTCCTAATGATTTTTGACTATTTTCATTTTAATATGGCTAGATTTAAGTTCGGATGCAATGAATAAATTCATTGCATCCATACTTGCATCATAATTATAAGCGTCCCAATGACCACAAAATAAAAAAAAATCTTTTTAAAACAGTTGAAGATTTATTTAATTGATTTGTATTTTTTTTTTAATTTGTCGATCGTGGCGTGGGAGCAAAATAATAAAACTTGAACTCCACTAAGATAAGGTGGGACTTGGAATAGTAAGGAGCATAAGTATTTGCAAGATGGTTTGTATACCTTTCCATATTTTGACAACATTGGATGAAAACAGCACTTATCTAATTCCTGAGACAGGAATTATGTACCAACGTCTTGATATACCCACCTACAAACGTAGCTATGTGTGTAATCTAGTAATGGCAACTTCACCAAGTACATTTATACAAGTTTTGCTCTGTGCATTGCTAAGTGGAATTTCGGGTCAGTCCGGCTTTTGCTAACGTCCGAGCACTGTCGACTCGTTAGTGACGTCACATGCTATGCTGGATAGGACTGGGTATCCCGGGAATAGTTAATTATAAAGAGGTTAAAAATGCTAAAAAGGGGCAAAAAGGAAGACCAAGGAAACGGTGGATCGATTGTGTGAGGAATGATATGAAAGAAAAAGGAATAAACGATAGCGTGACGGTAGACTGAGGAGATTGGAAGAAAAAAACGTGTTGTGCCGACCCCAAGTAACAAGGTTGTCCCTTGTTAGTTGTGGGCAAGAAGATGATGAATAGCTAAAAATGCTAAGTACAAAAATTTAAGAGTAGGTACTAGTACTAGGTAGTATTCCAATTAGAAAAATACTTGTAACTGCAAAAATATAGCATCGTGTGACATCGACAGACATCGACTAGTAGGTATGTCAGCTGAAGTTGAATCACGAAGTATAGCTAAAGGTATTAATATAATTTATGTAAACGACTTTCTTTGTTTTTATTGGCGCTATTTTGAATTTTGCAAAATATAAGTACTAACGATATTAATGGTAGATGTGGAAACTGATAGTAAATGTATAATTAACTAAAATACCATATCGTTCAAACTGGAAACGGGATATAACTATTTGTTTTAAGTTCATCATGTCAGTTCAAAAACTTATACAATATGAAACTTTAGCTTATACCTACAATATAACTTTAGCTTTATGATGAAGCTTCTTCGTACCGCATGCACATTTCCCTATCATCGATCATCATTTTTCTCTGACACACGTATTCTTAATAGTTTCTATTCTGTCATTGTTGTCCTTATTCAAAGTTTAATCACAATGCTAGACTGGCTCTCGAGGGGACTCCTAAGCCCCCTCTACATGTCCTCAATTAACATAAAAGGTGCAAGATTAACGCGTCAGGAATTTGCATTTGGCATCAAGATGTTTCAATGAGTAATGGTGTATTGTTTCGTTTTTGGCGTGCAGTTCTTTGATCATGTTTATTTTATTAATGACTAGACTTGCCTTGCGACCTTCGTCCGCGTGAAATTATTATTAAAATATTACTTCCCTATTTGAATCGGATTTTGTTAACAATTTCATGGGTTTAATTTTTTTACACGATATTATAATCCTTTTTCTGTAATAAAAGTAGCCTTAGCCACCAGTGGAAGTCCCGTCAAAGTCAGTCCAGCCATTTCAGAGATCAGCCGGAAAAAACAGGCAGATATACAGACAAAAACTTTAAAAATTAAACATTTTTGTAATTAGTACTGCGTTTAGTACTTTCATATGCATTCAGTAAAAAGCTATTATTTTGAAATTACAAACAGGGATTTCCATTTTATTTAATTGTATACATTGTAAATATGATGATGGGATATATTTTACGTATTTAGAATTAATCGTTTCCGACAAAGACTACCCTTTATGATTTCGTTATGGGATGTTAAGAATTAGTAGTTAGTCGAGCCACTGGCATTGCTCATAGCATATTAGTGATAATGAGCTTTATAACAATCATAAAACAACACCATTTTACTCAGGCGGCCAGTTTAACTACTGCCAAAGTTGCTGTCTGGCAACAGTTTTGATGGCATGTGCTACTCTTGCATAGCTCAGGTTGGCACGAAATTAAAATGATGAATCATAACTAATCATTTCACGTGTGCACTTATTTAAAAGCCAATTAAATCGGTGTTACAATGTTGCACAGATTAGTGTACATTGTGTTACGAGAGAGCAATGACCAAAATTAATGAGTATTATCAAACGACATTTTGCAACGCACGTGGATATAAAAAATAAATACACTTTTATTAATTTATACAGAGAATGTATGAAATAACAAAATAATTTGGCAAATAAAAAAAGAAAAAAAAAAAAACTGAGAACTGTTGCGTATTCTATAAAAAAACACGTGTTAAATGCACTGTATTGTGAATCCAAGGCCAGTGCAATAAGAACCACCTTTAAAAATCTTATATTCTGCAACTCTTAAGACGATTCTTCCAGCTCCTCCGTTCTATTTTCGCGACAGCCCTGTTCATGACCCGTTTGTCTTACTGACTAATTATTAAATGTGACGAGTGAACGTCTCACTGCCAACACTCGACACCATTTCAGGTCAGACTTCTCGCTCTTATGCTATGTTTTTTCGCATTTTGATGTTTGTATCATAAATTATACTGTCATGAAAATATTAGGTAGATAAGCGAAGTTCAAAGTAAGTCACTATTCCCTTACATTTTCCTAAGTTTAAAATCGAAAAGTGATAGTTTTCCCAAAGTTAAAAAAAAAATATTGGATTGGAATAAAAAAAACTTAAATTAAAAAAATAAAGTAAGAAACAGTACTGAAAATATTGTTCGGGTAATAAAACTGAATTCATAAACAATTACTCACGAATTGATTTTTTGAAATCTTACCCTGTATACTAAGCAAAGGCGTTCATTTTTATTCAACAAAAATAATTGAAGCCTTATTAATAGGTAGATACATAACGTGCGTATTAATGTGCCTAGAAGTCATCATCTATTGTCACTCAGGAAATGCTTTTACCAATAATAATGTATTTCAAAATTTGTGGTACATTAAGCATTATTGTACGTTATTAAACTAGATATCAATTACAAGGCTCACTAACAGGAAATGTATTAAATTAATGAATAGCTGAATCGATTTCTAAACCGCACGGCTACTGGCCATCAGCGACCGACAGTGTTACAGTAATGTAGAGAACTTGCGCGGTGTAAGTTGTGAGATGTTAGCAGGTTGTGACAAGAGGCAAAAGTATGTTATTTCGACCGCATAATTATATTTTTTGATATTACTTCATCGACATTAACTTTTTTCAATTAACAATTACCGCTTTTCGACAGCAAATGTTTAGTATCATTCGTAATCTTGTTTCTGGAAAAAAACAATCCATCGTTGATTGTCACAAGTAGGTAAGTGTCTACTTAATTCAAATACCAGCCTGGTCATTGGATCGTCTTAGGGGCGGATTTCCTGCCTAATCATCAATCTTACAGGTAGGTAGTAAACAAACTTATGAAAGAATAATTCATCAAACAAAAAGTGCGGATAAGGTAGACAGTTTTGCTTTTAGAATTTAGCATAATCAGCCTATAACGTTCCCTCTGCTGGGGCAGAGGTCTCCTCACTAAGAGCAACGCAATGGGCAGTAATCCACCACGCTGGCCCAGTGCGGGTTGGTAGATGTCACAATTCATATGTCTTTGAGTTTTTGGTTAGGACATACCCATTTCTTCACGATGTTTTCCTTCACTGTTTTAAGGGCAGCGGTGATGAAATAAATTACTCAAAGTCATGCTCCTGCCTGGGTCCGAACCCACAACCTACAACTCGCATGTGCAGTGCCTTTACTAGAAAGCCACCACCACTCACTTTTAGAACAAAACTGCTGTTCACGTATTATCATGAAGGTTACATAGTACAATTGGTAAATGTTTCAAGGGAGTTTTGGGTAAGTAATCACGTAAACATGATCTAATATTCGTGCTCGCGGTTTTAGTGGTTCGCTACTTCTATCCCTAAGCTTCTAACTTGCACCACCCCCGCTCCACTGAAAGCGCGCACCGCAAAACGGTCCGTTTCCACACCTCATTGCAGCCCGACGCGGCGTTTACAAATAGCCCTGTGATTATAAGACATTATTGTAATGGAACCGCGCAATTAGAACAATCGACTGCATTGGCTCGCGCAAAAACTTATGCCATTGTAAAAGTTGGGCGACAAATTGATGGAAACTGAGCCGACTTTTTGTTTGATTGATCCGTAATCGTAATGCAATGGCGGAAAATCTATTTTTATTTGTCATGGTCCGTTGGTTATGGAAATTCATTGATTGAAGTAAATGCCAATTCAATTCGACACCAATAACACTGAAAGGTATATCCTGTTCTTGATTATTCATTAGGAAATATTGTTAATTACTGTGATTGCAACGATTTATGCTTATTCGGAAAAAAAATACTCCTGTGGAAACCCACGTAATAATATATGCGCTATCACACTGACATCAATGTTAAAATGTAGGTACTTACATTGGCTCGGAAATTAAGTCATTCGGTGATCCTAATCATCGGTAAAGTATGGCATACATCTTACAAAATAAGGTTGCAGCGACAAATTAAGTCATTACATGTAAAGCCTAACAATTTCGATTATTATTCGATGAGCTAAAAAGCACAAAATATGCAAAAAGCTCTATCGAAAGTCACAAAACAAGTTCGGTACAATTTCGCAATCAAGTTCACCCCATCAAGTCATCATCGAAAGTCGTAACTAATAACACAAAATTGGTTCTTTTACATAAATTATTATAATGAAAATGCCCATCACATAGTACACTTATGTAGGTTGGTATACAACCTCAAATTACGGTAAAAGTTGACGCTAATGACTTTTAGGTAACGACCATTGGCTCTTACTAATGATCTGACGGCCAGCCCACTTTTTTACCGGCGATCCGTTTTGGTAATTTGTGTTTTTACACGACTACCGCTTGATGTGTAAAAACTATTAGGTGTGGGTGGACGTTGAAAAAATAGGAAAATTTATGCCTCTTCCCAGGGCCCGATGGCTTAGAATTTGCTGTGAAGGTTTTTCTAATTAGCCAGGGAGAATTTAGTTAATTTTACGCCTAATTCTTCTTTATTACCTCTTGCTGCGTCTAATTTTTGGACATATTTCGTTATAAACCAGTATTGTAAAAAAATATTTCGTTATTAACCGGTATTGTAAAAAAATATTTATGTCAGATTTGAATGAAGACCAAAAATTGTTTTAGTTGTCAATTACAATAAAAAGACCACTAAATATCATGGTTCAAAACAAGTATATCACATTTGAGTTACCCGAATGATCTTCCTTGACAGTCAGTGTCTTGTAGTCCTGATAGTCTTCTTGTCAGAGAGTGCAATGAACAAGACGCATACGCAGCAATGTCAGCCAAATGTAAAATGTTTCAAAGTCCATAACCAAAATTGAAAAAAAAAACACGAAAATCGGACCAGTAAAATCACAGAGAAATCGGTGTGGTACATAGATTAGAGATAAAATGCTGGTGGAATACATGGCCTCCTGCTTTTTTAGAAGTCGGTCAAAAATTGTAAATGATGTAGATATGTATTTGACATTTTAGTTTCTATTTCTATAAACACATTACCCTTTCCCACATCAAATCAAGCACCCATGGCTACCTAAAAGCGTTGCCAGCAATTGTTCCACAGTCATTCCGATTGGCCACGCATGCGCAACGATTAGTTACCGTCGTACGCTCACTACTGCCTTTCTAATACCTTCAGTTGAAATATTATATTGTAATGCCTGTCTGCCTTTCTGTTTTGGATAAATGGGCTAAGTATGATGGGTTTTGGAAGCTAGTTTCGGTATGGCATTACTAGGAGGCGCAGTGACAGCTGCAACTTTCTGTTTCTCGTCGTGAACGACAGCGAGCGAAGAGCGAAACCTTCTTTTTTTGGAAAATGTTCTAACTTTTTTACTTTTAGAACATCTTATGTTATATTTGGAATCTTAATGCATTTTATGAAAAATATTCGCGATGAAAAATTTCGTTCATTCATCATGTTTACTTATCAATGTTTTTTTACAGAGCTTACTTAAGAATCTGCGTATGAGATGCTTAAAATAAACGGAAATCATATCCAAATCGGTAGCAAAGAGCCTCGAGATTATTTTTTTTCGTGTTTTCCTAAATTTTTTTAAGTTCGTGAATTTATTTGACGTCATATTCGATAGATTTTCCTAGTGAAACCTAGTTCTACGGTGGGGCTCCATGTCGATCATTTACAAAACTATCTATCTTACGTTCACAAAAGCAATATTCGCAGGTGGCAATATACGCAACATTATGTAACGGAATATTACCGCGGTGATTTCGTTTCCTCGTAATTTGTTTCTTGTGAGGCACAAACTTTAGTGGAGTTTAAAACCTAACGCTGAACACCCATTTACTCTTTAAGCCAACTCTCTCTGACGTTGAAGTGCTCATATTTACATCACAGAGCTGAAATGTGGCTAGACGTGGCAAGAGTTATTCAAAATCAATGTAAAGTAAGCTTCCAAAAGGATTGATTAAAAAAACCATGGAGTTTAAATTTCACATTACCATCGTCAATTTAGTGACGAAATTCGAAATAAGTAAAGCAGAGTTAGTGACGAAATTCCAGTATGATCCTCGAGTGCGCTCTGGGTAGTCAGCCACTCTACTTACTTAATGATTAGCTAGTGCTTACACCACGGCATGAGCAGGTAACGTGCAACTCATATCGACACTATACATAGAAAAGGAATATCAATGAGTCTTTCAATCCAATGTAACTTCAGGACTCCACAACAGAACGTCAAACGAACGAACGACACGTCTTCGTAGAAACGACAGCACTAAAACCAAATTCGTTTTGCGTGTCGTGGATTCGATCCCCGCACGGAACTAATATTTGTATGGCCTATAGATAGTTGTTCCAGGTCTGGCTGTTTGTGAAACTCAGATAGTTTAAATATTTGAAAACACATCCACTATAAAAGAGAAATTCTAAGTTTTTTTTTTTAATTAAATGAATAATAAATAAATTCGATTCCTCAAAACTTTAAACATCAACATCCCAAAACTCCCTTCTGCACCTTCATGCTCCTACACGGGTACGCTCCGGTACCCTCCAGCCGAACGGCGATACATCAACGCGTACCCACGCTCCTGATGAGAAGATGATGACCGTAATTTGCGACGCACCAAGACGTCTATGTCTCGTGTTTTTTCACTGAGCTCAGGTATCACCCGAGTACGAAATTACAAGTAATTTATCGTTCGTACACGAGGATAACACCGCTGGAGACTGTAAATATTTTCTTTTAAAAAGTACTCTTGTAGATTGTCGAAATGTTTTAGGGTATTTTTGGGAAAGATGATCGATGATGCTGTGGAGTGTGGAGTCTATAAATCTTGTTGCAAATATTGATGAAACAACTACCAGTCGATTACATGAAGACGATGAAGTATTTATTGATCAAGACGAACAAAAAGAGAAGGAAGGTAGTAATCCCTCGTATTATCCTGATATTATCTAATGCATCTTATTCATACAAAATATGTGTTCCGAAGTAAGTAAGGAAAATAAATTCAAACACAAAACTTCTAGCACTTTTGAATTGTTGAGAAGTCGGTCAGTAGAGTAAAGTAATAAAGTTGAAGATAGTTAGTTATATTTCCTAATTGAGTATATTTCAATAATGCTATTATTTTAGGCTTAAGGTAAACTACTATGAGCCTAGAAATAGATAAACTACACAAGAAACAGATTGCAGTACTTATCTCCGTATTTGTTTTAGGTAGAAACACTTTGATAAATCACAACCGACTTTACGTTGATTATGAAAAATAGATAATCTACGCAATCATTTTAATTCAGTAACGTACTGAAATTACAATTTGATAGAGTACTGGATACAAATTAGATAGATATGGACTTTGACATTTAGATGCTAGTCATTTTAATTTTATAGAGTGTTATGGGAAGCTGACGTTATTTATAAATGTTTGCGATATGTTACTGAATTAAATAGGTAAGCATTTTGCAAATTGTAATAAGTACCTAGAAATGCAACATGATATCAAACTAGGTGATTCACTATTCGACCTGCAACTGAAAGTTTGAAGACGAAATGAAGAAGGTGGAAATCATAAAAGCCATTCGAAATGTCTTATTCTAAAAACTATTTTTTTATGAATGTGAAATCATCAACTTCAGAAACTAATGAAAGTATAATATCATCACACTCTTTCTTTAGTCTATCTAATGTTTGATAATAAACATGAACCCAATGATATTTACAGGTTGATATTTTTATAATGGCTGCTGTTATATTATTTAAAATGTACTATCTCATGTCCAGCGCAGCTTTACCGACTGTTTATTTTACCTTTATTCCGATTCCGACACGCCGATTTCGTGGTTTTATAGTATACTACATTTACCATAATGACCATGGCAAGGTAAAGATATTGACACTGTGAAAAGCAACTCTAAAGTTTACAGAGCAGGGTTGCTTTTTGTTTAGTTAGAGCACATTAACGATATTTTAATTGAGTCGATCCTGACGTAGAGTAATGATTGGATGTAACATCGATTTATTTCGACTTCTCGTTTCTGATTGGCGGTCGCGATAAGTTTATATCTATCGTGTAATGTTTTTATAATCGTCGTACACAGATTTACATCATATTACATAGTAAATTATGGCCGAGTTAACTAGCATTTTCTGGGGATTGAGTTTTTGCTTGAAATGTCGATTAGTGTAATGGTAGTTAATGTATTTATATGACAGATCTGATGTGATTGCTAATGAGAATAGTAACAAAAACAAATAATAATAAGGGGGTTTAATAGATAAACCTGATTTCAGTGCTACTGCAGTATCTAATGGGCACAGATTTGTGTCAATTACAGAAACATATATATATGTAAATGCATACGAAACTCTTTTCAGGTTAATACTTGGTCTTATAAAGGCAGTATTTGAGGCTGTTAGGTATAATTAATACATTTGTGCATATCATTGATATTTTATCTTTAAAACTATCTAAAGATCAAGGATATGCACAAATGCAATTTAAAATATAACTGTTCTCTAAATGACTACATTTAAACTCCTAAAATAAGAGAGATTTTTCATTACCGCAGTGATGTTGGTTCATGTCTAGGTTTTAATGTTTGCATATAAATCCTAATGCTTAATTAAAGATTTCCCTTCCCGTTTAGGTGAGTTGATAAATCATACTTTTTAATGAACATTTGATACACAAATCAGATGGGACAAACGTCAGGCTAACATAAACTAAGGGGTCTAAAACCAAAGATTTTTCCTTCAATATCCATTAGACTACTACATTAGACTCGTGACGACTACCCCGTATTGAGACCCTTAATCCCTAGAGATTCAACCAGATTTGACCCTAATGAGCCTCTCGCTGACAAATGGGTGTTCGGTAACGCCCTCTATCGGCGATCAGCGAACTATCTCGACTATTTCTTCATACACATTGCACTTCCAGCCGGGCTTTTAAAGCGAAAATAACTGTGTTACACAGATTTCAACTTGAATGAAAAACTGAAGGCTATAATTTTTATTATATTAATAGTAACATTGTGATTTTTAAAGGAAGTAAGAGACAGTTTTTTTTACCTTTTAAAGGTTCGCTATTTTTTTTACCTTGTAAAACTTCAGAGTTATTTAAAAAATGTTACAGAGACAACCAATGGCGCTGAAGGAACATCAACTGAACTGAAAATGAATCAAGTTTTGACCAAATGTATAAAAATACTCTCGGAGCTAGTTTACACATAGGTATTTTTATATAAGAACGAGAATATACCCTACTCAGCAACATCCACTATCACATAAACAATCACTATCTAAATTCAATAATTTTTCGTCATCCACCAACATCTAAGTTAAATTACCGACATCCGTCTACACGTGAGAGCCGCGAAAATCTTAATTAACAGATAGGCGCAAGTCATTTATCATGTCGCTATGTGATAAGGTAGGGGGCGCCACCTTCCAGGTAAAGATATCGTAAGCGATGACGGGACTTGATTGATGGAAAATTCGATTTGTTAGTAATTATGTTGCTACTGTTGATGATTGGTGTTTGTCTCAGGGAGTGGGAGGAGGGACTTGTTTACCCATTTTAATTAAACACAGATTTTATTTAAAAATTGGTTATCTGTTGTTAGTATTTTAAAAGTAAAACTTAGGGACTAGTTAAAATATGTGCATATGTAAGAAGGACTGACGCGCGTGGACAGCTAAGATTAAGAGTAACTAATATGCATTGTACGTAAATTAACAGAAATTGAGTCCAGCTTGAATCTCACCAGAGTTGGCCAGCAATAGAGAGCCGGATAAAAACTAAAAAAAAAGGCTAAACTACAAGCTAACGACGCTAAAAAAAAGTCTAAAATAAAGAAAACAACAACTTGCAAGTGAAGAAGATGACTAAGGTGCACTAGTCAAAATATAGGTTAATTATGAAGCTCCCACTCATAAAACCTATTTCAATCCGTCATCGAACTCAAATAGGCTAACTTCTACAACAAAACAGAACGAACGGTTAATAGCTCGAAATTACACATCTGTTCAAGTATTAATGAACAACTATCATAGTGGTAAGACTAACTATTATTCGGTCTAGAACTATGCAGTATTTCTCTTGTTTTACCACTTCGACTGAGAGCTGGTTGTACCGTTTTATTTGCGTCTAGGTTGTTGGTAATGGATACTTCGATGTGTATGAGTTAGTGTTCCTTTGGCGGCGATGCTTGTGCATGTTGCGAAATCTTTTCAGTGTTGAGACAAACGATTTAAAAAGAAAGGACAAAAATAATGGTGTCTGAACAATAAAATTTAAATAACGGTTAATTGTACCTATATTGGCATTTAAAAAAAGTAACTCAGGTAATACCATACCCCTTGGTAAGTCTGACAACCAGTCTTACGAAGGAGTATGATATTGCCCAGTACTAACTGGGTTGTGGAGATCAGATAGGCAGTCACTCCATGTAAAATACAGGTATTCAGTTGCATCTGGTTAGACTGGAAGCCGACCCCAACAGTGTTGGGAAAAGACTAGGCAGATAATGATTGGCATTCATAAAAAAAGTGAATTTAGTAACTGGAGAGTAGTTTTGTTGAGGTAACTATTTAGGTGTTGATGAGTACAAAAGGCGACTGACTGTCAGTCACTACCAGACACACCATTTCAATGTTATAGTAAATTATTAGATCGAGATCCAACCAGTCTACAACCAAATTATATTTTGTAGTTAGTATGTATCTTGGTCAAACACTCCTACATTTGCCGAAGAAATATCGACTGCAGACAGAAAATCGCTTCAAAATAGCACTCTACAAACGACATAGCACTAACAAAATATATTCGTGATGCAATGAAATATTACAAGCAAAACATTACGCGTCAAAATTAGGCGAGATACATTAGGGTGCTCTATAATTAAACATCAATAGCGTTACAAAAAGTAAATAAACAGGGTATGTGCGGGGGTAGTGCGGGGTGCGGGAGAGGAGGGCGGGAGGTCTCGACTATGACTAATGTCCCGCGATTCGTCAGTGTCACTCGCGGGCTGAAGGGGGCGCCACTCTCGACAGGGCCGGAGTATGCTATCCTTTCCGAACAATATTTACCCTACGATTTCTGATATACATCTGTATGTTAATATGGATTTTACGTGCTTGTAAAGGGTCGAAGGTTTGCTATTTGATCGATATCTCAAATAATTTTGAAGCAAATAGACTCGAGTTTACTAAACACTGGAGTCGTCAATCTTTCTTTGACAAGGACTCTGCATATCTACTAAGTGATATTTGGCGTTAAACCTATACAAACAAATAGGTCACCTTGTAAAAGTTACTCATACAAAAGAATAATGTACATTGCATTATTGCAAGCTATGCTAATAAACAAAAATTCCTCAACTCAACTCCCCTAAGTTTATCTTAAAAAAATCGCAAATCCATCCGACTCTGTACAGTTTCTGGGTCTTTTGAAATTGGTTTCCGCGCAGGGCAGCAGAGCAGATACTCCGCGACACATCGCCCCATCTCTGGGGCATACCGCGGGCACAATTAGATAAAATAAAAAAAAAGAAACGAGTAATCCTGGGCCCAACTAGATTGCTTTCGGGACTGTAGGGTTGGTGGCTCAAAAAACCGGAGATAAAAATCTAATTCGCAGAATTAGGTTCGTAGGAGGTCTTTTGGTCTACTGTGCTTACGTCATCTGCTGGAATATGGCAACATCTTGATACAGGTTTTGTCGTCGGTAAGGGGAACAACACCTGAAGCCGAATGAACGAATTTTGTTAACCAAACATTACCAATATTGTAATTTTAAACTAAAATATTAAAATGTCATCATTCTCTTGCCCTTACCCCAATTCATTTGGGATCGGCGCAGCATGTCTTCTTCTTCTTCTATATTTCTCGTCATCTCAGACATCTCGTTTCTTGCCATATCATACTTTACACAGTCCATCCGTCGTTTCTTTGGTTGAATTAAAAAAAAAATATGAAACGTTTTCTTTCACATTATTCCTCAAGCGTTTTTCATCATGTGAAGAATCACATAAGTAATAGCAGCATGTAGCAAATTAATAAAAAAAAAACCGTAGAATCCGTTGCTAATATATGGCCGACTTGTACGGAACAATTCTTTCCACATTTCACATAAAACCTACGTGGAATTTAATAACAGAAGGCGGACATACAACAAGCGAACACCAATTATTCATACTGATTTTTTTTTCCTTTTAATTTCATCAAATTTATTTCACTCGTACAAATGGACGGTCATTAATATAACATTTACGGGATCCGATTATTTTACACTGACTGCCTACCCCGATACAAATGAGCCTCAGTAATGTACTTGTGTATGTATACAGTTTTTTACATTATTGCCTGTATGTACTACATTAAGGTTTTCCGAGGAAATTGATGCCTTTCATTTCCTTCTCGTGGCGTATACAGCTCAAAAGTAATATAAATTATTTTATTTTTAACAATGGATCCATCATACTTTTGATTGAAGAAGAAGGGGCCATATTTAGAACACTGGATAGACTGGAATAGACACAGATTTTTCTGGTTCTATCATATACGCTTAAAAGGCGGTTGTTTTAAGCTCTGAGTCGCTGAGAGTGATTTCCGCATTGAGATCAAGACAAACATATATAGCTTATTCATATTATATGAGATCTGAATCAGGATGTTATTAGCCAGTGATTCGATCACGATCGAACTAATCGTGAGCCACGAAGTTCAAAGACTTAAGATGAAACAAATACGATTATAATTATTTATCTAGGTGTCGCGACAGATCACGATGTAAATGGCGGGACGAGCTGGGTAAAACAAAATCAAAAAAGAAAAATCTGGCATTGGGCCTTTTCTGCAGTTTTATGGGACAAAAACCTCGTCATAGATGTGAGACTGTCAGGGTATTTGCTAAAGAATAAATAAATAGTTTGGCTTACATTTTTTATATCTAGTCTGTTATCAGCTCGCACTGGGCCCGCGTAGTCGATTATGGCGCACTCCTTCGTATTGAGAGGAGACCTGTGGCCCAGCAGCAGCAGTGTGAGCAGTGGGAGTCTGCTTGCCTTATGGGCTTGCCGTATTGTTGGCCCCTAGGCACGACTCTGTTCTTATATTAACTTTCAGGACCTGAGTTAGAACTTATCACTTAGTATTGACCTCCGAGGTTATACCTGGATAATATCTGGTCACAAGATCCTACAAGATACATGGTGACGGGACAAGGCTAACTCAGTCTATATACAGGTATACTACTAAGACACCTTTGCCTTACTAACCTAGTTCTCTTCAATACTGCACCGGATAGACAGCTTAGAGCGTAAGACACACGATCCAAGATCGACGTGAAAATAGCTTTTCCAGGTAAAATGAAGGTAAAAGTTTTTGTTTTAAGAAAAATTTAGATTGGTAATGTCAGTAAACCTATAACAGCGATCTCCTCAAAATTAACTTAAAAATCTTTCTTTACAAACACTATTCAAACTGTATTGTAGTCATCGATTACAGAGCTACAGAAGCTTCCTATATAAACACCTATTCATTAAAATTATGTGTATTGAATAAACATGCGCACAATGAAATAAATAATTAAATTAATTAGTAACGTAGCACAAATACGGTAAGTTTTAATTCAATACCCATTGAAAGGAAAGTTTGCCGATCAAAAATCAACCGACGAACATTCTTTATAAGTTTCATTTTTCATTGTGGAAATGTTTTCGGAAGCTTACAAAATGAGATTTCGTTGGCGCGGACCCGAATGAACTCTATATTTTTGCACGTAAATATCAATTTTGCGTAGCTTTACATCAACAGAAGATTTTGGAATCTGATCGGTTGGTGTTGTTGGAAAACTAACATTAAACTTGAATATACAAGGTTGATTTTCCTTGATATTGTGAAGTGGTTTTCCCGCCCCGTACCTCAATGCAGTCCCTTAGACAAATGACGCAGCATTTGTCCAAATGATGGCGCGGGCGGCGGAGAGAATGAATTTAAATTATCATTCAGTGGTACCAACACAAAGTGCAAGAGTCCAAATTCGGTTCTGTGTGGGTGCACCACCACATTCCGCTTAGAAACCGAAAATATATATGCAAATCTGATAAGAATCTATCTATTTCCGGCAAGGCGTTTGTTTACTGATTGAGATTGGTCCATAGTTGTTTGGTTTGTTTTCAACATGTTCAAGAATTTAAAAGATGCTTTCACAAAGTTACTTTAGTAATAAGTGGCTCATGTAAAAAATAAAAGTCGATTTACATTATATTTAGGTATATTTATTTTACGACCTCTTTGACATCTGAATAAAGTTATCCACGTTGTTGTCTATAACTTTAATCAATAATAAAAAATACTGTGTCCTCAGCTATCAAATACTACGAGTAGACATTGTCACATTATACCTGCAAATAAATCTTTTCCCGCGAGGATCTCACTACGTAACACCTACGTAAACAAACCCTAGACCCGTACAAAATCATATTCCAATACCTATTTATTCAGCCATAAATCATAGAGTAACATCAAACCGACAGTGAAGCGTCGCGTCTCTATTCCGTGTTCTAAACGGTTGTTTGAATTCTTTCTTTGAATTCTTTTTACGCGCTCTTTTTTGGCGGCAAAGGAAATTGAGTAATGGCGGCGTCACAGATGGCATCATGGTAGATTGATAACGGGGAATGAAGAGCACCGTTCTATTGCGGCTTTGTATATATATCTACAGGTAGATAGATGTGGTACTAACTTATTTCCTTCCCATATGTTGGATTTGTATTGAGAATTTGCGTGGAAGCGTGACTGATTGATTGGTTTTGATTAATTTAGTTTTTGTGCGACGTTGTTTTGGTTCGTCGATTTGAATTAGGTTATTAGGGTTTTTGGGATATTGATTCCCAAACATGTGGGAAATCGACTATGATTTATTCTAACAACATAAGTGTGGAATATGAATTCTAAATATCTGAATGTCCTACAGCAACAAACGCAGAACTGTGATAAAATAAATTATAGCTCGTACACCCCACACCTCAGGCCACTAATGCCGGGGTCACCGTCCATAAATATTAATAACAAGTATGTAAGAATCTTATATTTAAGTACAGAGATATTTTTATCTCCACAAGCTAAGCCGTCGATGTGCCTAGCCCTGATAAATGGGCAGAGAGACAGCAGAACACGTTTCCCAACTCCATAGCTGTAACAGAAAACAATCCCGCGTGTGGTGCCCAAAGAAAAAAAACAATAGGGTCGTGATGAAGACGTAGCCATTGTGAACAACGAGCGAGCAATATTTCATGGCTTTGTATGCCTTCAGAGCCCGATTAATTCTAGATATCTCCATTCGCCTATACGTAATAGTGTGATGAAACCTTTTTGATTCAGTGGATGTTAACAACGATAGCGTAGGTTGAAACAAGCGTAAAATATCACTACAAACTTTTTGTAATCAATTCCATTTGAAATTTGTACAACTAAATGCACATTGCATCCAATTAAAACACTAGTTTATCAAACGGAAAATCAACATGAATTATCTATTTATACACTTCAGAGGACCAACGAATTGCGTTCCCATTCACTGAGATTTCCATACTCACCTACTTTAGAAAGCAGGCGACATTATGCAAATAAAGTAAATTGAATTACCGGAGTTAAATGTCGTATAAGATAAAAACGACGACGCAATCTACAACCCAATGAGGAGACGTTGTATTAACATATTCAAACCCCTATTGAATATTTATATTATGTAGGAATACTCCTCGACAACTGGTGTCGGCTCTTTACTCAGCCTTGTACCCTAATGGATGCCACTATCTCTCCCCTGTACACGTCAAAACAAAAACAAAAAATTGGATTAGCGGCCTACCTTTGTGGCTCTCTCCGTATCTAATTACAATAAGAAAAACAACTGGCTATCTACAGAAAAGGAGAAAACAAGTGATAAAAATGTACTCCGTTTTCGAAAGTCTACAGCGAGACACTCTGAGTTGTATTTACATAAAGTAATAAATAGGTGCCTATATACTACGAACTTAGTAACAGCCTTTGCTTTTATTTTTACTAAGATAAAAGATCGGGCGACCTTCAAGTTAAGAAGGGTGGAGATAAAATTAAATGTATTTTTTTTAGGTATCAACCATCGAGTAGAAACGGATGATAGTGACCAAGGAGGTTTGTATTGAATTCGAGTGTAATCTGAGAGGTTATATCCTGAACTGATCTGCTAAGCACGCAAAACCTACAAACGTAAGCTAGAAAAGTCTTAAAAAAAAACTTACAAATTAAAACTCTAGACAAAATTATCTCCCGCAAAGAAAGTATATTTATCTAGAATTCTCATCTTTTTCTGCAAGTCTGTTCATAAATTTTATATAAAATCCTTATAATTAACACTCTAATCCCGCCTCCCTGATTGGCAACATCGACCTATTCGTTATGGTCATTCAATTAAATTTCATGCCGGCCGCGTAAGGCAACTTATTAAAAAGCCATCAAATCGTTTACCGCCTAAAGGTCTCTTGGCTTTTAAGGCCTGTGGTATGTTCCACTTGGACCCATTAATAAAATTCTGATCGGAATAATTATTACGTTAAAATACTAATAGGTATGACGGTAACTTATTGGATTTTCTTGTAATTAAAAGTCTATGTAGAGATTTGTTATTTTAACTGATTATTTTATTGAGGTTTTTTTAAATAGGGATCTAATAATAAATTTTATTAGGAGCGTAGGAAGAAATAGTTACCGTTACTAGTTTAGGATTTGGTACTGTATCACCTGTAAGGTATTTTAGATACCTCACTAGAAGATTACGGTCACGTAACCGACTTAGTTTTAGGGACTTAGCTTAATTAGGTATATTTATTATGAAGGAGGAATGAGATCCTCGCAAGCTTATGAACATTTACTAGTATGGCTAAATTATATCTAACAAATCCTGAACTGTATTTTTCATTATTTGCAATTCTAACTGCAATATCACGTGAGAAACTATTGCTAAAGCTTTTTATGTTATGCAAAACTTTAAAAAAGTTATTTTATAAAAAATAACGTACCTTTTATAATGTGGTGCTAGGAGGAGCACACCAATTGTCCCGCGCCGAAGACTTGCACGCATCTCGCCTTACCCGAGGCTAGAGGCGAATTTTGCAATCAGCACGCTCGTGTAACCTTTTATTTTAAAACAAAATAATAATAAAATATTTAAGAAGCTGCAAATAATTATTGAGTTTTTGGTAGAGTACACAGGACCCCACGTCTGTGGTTTTACCATTTACTACGAAACCAGTACTAACTGGCCTTTTATTTTGTTCAAACTTCGTATTACGCTAGGTAAGCTCTAGGTCAAAGTGTTATTTATCAAAGAAGCGCGGTCAACTGTACCTACATTAAAGCCGATTTTCTTTTTTCTGGTTCCTACTTTAATATTAAGAAAAAATTGTAAAAAAAATTGCAGAATGTCTCATTATTAGTTTAAAAAAATATAGAAGTACTAGCAAAACAAGTAGAGTAAAAATAGTCTTACTAATATTGAAAATGCTGGCGGCACCAACAACAGAAGTCCACTGCGATAAGTTAATTTACTGCAACGCGTCTCACATGAAGCGTGCGTCGAAATGTGGGGGACCTGCGGATAAAATATTGCTTTGAGAAAAAAAAAAAATGTATTGTTTCCATCATAATGTCAATAAGATTAGTTGCATACGGCCCTGATACTATTATACTTTTGCTTATAACTCCTTTTTCATATATTCGTGAAAGGATTGCAAAATTGTGAAACTTCCAAATATTTTTTTTATTTTATAAAGTTTCGGTTAGTTTTAGCCTGCATTATTTCATTAACACTAGCCAACGGCCAACATGACTTCCAGATCTTTCAACCCTAGTGGACTACTAATCGTTAGGTTTGTCCAGCTTGTCCCGCCAGTTTCATTAAAGTTATTGTGCCATAATTATATTGACTGGGCCTCAATCAGAAAAGTTCCTTATGTACTAGGAAACTAAGTCGGCTTTCAAAAGTGGTGCTTTCAACGCTCCCAATTCATCCCCAAATCCCAGATTCACTTGACAACAGACGTAGCCAGTGCTGTGGTAGGCTCATGAATAAATAAAGTGGTGTTTATGTAACGTTTGGCTGGGATTAAAATTCAAATATTCTGACAAGTCAATCTACGGCGCTCCCGGGCGGTCCCGAGAGCGGACAGCGGAGCGTCATGCACATTGCATAGTATATGCTAATTGTGAAGAATCTTTGTTTTTCTTGTATGATTTAACGCCAGTTTTGGAAAGTCTGATCGCGGTAAATTTTTAGTCAAATCTATCGTAGTGGTTCTACCGAAATAATAATAGTCATTCAAATAACTTGTCATATTAAAATGGATAGACGTCTAGAAACCTGGGGTAATATTTAGGTTCAGGTACATGTAAAAACAACTTATAACAAAATAAATAATGACAAATAAAGAAAGATACAATGTCCCCACTGCTGAAGCTGGGCTCAGCCGATAAATACCCAGTTACTAATCGTTCTATTACTAAATACATTGAAATGAAAAAAATATTTATATATATATATATTTTCAGATATACACCTACCACTGCTTGTCTCTGCATCACCCAAAGGTTCACTGGTAGAAAATGCCTATTGCATTAAGTCCGCCTCTGTACTTTTGTACTTGAAGTGTTAAATAAATGAATTAATTTTTTCAGATTCATTTATTTGCACGAATTATGGTAATTTACAAATTTTATAATACATACGCAATAATTATTCATCTTCCACCGACTAAATTCGGCATGCAAATTTTGTGACAATAACAGTGATTCTAATTTAATCAATTTAAACAAAATAATTAAACACCAATGTCAAAGAAGTACTAAATCAAGAATTGTCTATATATCAAATTACAAATGTCAAAGAAAAATAACTAAATTACAAATTTCAAATAAAAACCAAAGGAATTAAATAACAAATGTCAATAGCTTAAAATAAAAATGTCAAAACATAAGAGAGAGTTACATAAGAGAGAATATAAGGAAGCAACATAACATAACTTAGAGCAAAAATGCACAGCTTATTTTTAAAAAAAATCTACCAGCCAGGACTACAGGTAGAAATTCGAAATGAAAAATTAAAAAGAAATGTGAAACAGTAGTATGTAAGAGCTGAAAGAAAATAATATGTTTCTTTGTCTTAAACTATATTAATATTCAATTTCTTCAATCAGCGAAAAAGAAAAACAAATTGTAGGTATGCCAATTTGTACTGTGTACTTTTCAATATGCCTACCTACTCAATAATAATTATAATGATGACGAAATTAGGAAGGTGCCTAACTATAGATCGTGAACTTACTCCTTAACATATCTATAATTAACTTACTATTGAAATATTTAAATATAAATTAACGCGTATTTTTAAAAAAATGTAATATTAATGAGTGTACTACAACCAATGTTAAACCAATTTAGTTTTCTATTATTAAATTCTAAATATAAGAACCTAATATAAAAACTACAGTTCGTATTTGAAATACTTTTCCTAGGAGCTAGAAATGCTCTAAAACCTAATAAATTATAACTACAGTTCCTACTTCAAGTAATTTTCCTACGAGCTAGATATGCTCTAATTTTAACTTTTATACGGGCAAATAAAAGAATTAACAAAATATTATTAATAAGTGTCTCCATTCCTTGCATATTCTACATCTATTAAACACATTCAGTGCATTTGCATACGGTTCTACACGGAGTAGGTACCTATGACTGCTGGATTAATACTCCGTAATCGGAATCTTAACATTAAGCTACTACACGATATAAATTAATGGCGAAATTAATTAAACATGTGTTATTTCAACAACGATAATATTTATGATGAATCATTAATGTTAGTACGTTCATATTAAAATTAATGGGTTAATCGTATTTATTATTATATATCAGTATTCCATCTAATCGAAGTAAGTTTTTGTTAAATAATTTTTTTAACTTTGCTTACCCAACCCGTCCTTCTACAGTTATGCTAATAAAAATATACAACGAAATAAAAGTAATTAAAAAACCGACTACTTTATTAACTAAAATTAAAACGTCAAAATCAAACACAAAAGACGCCATATTTGGTCGACGGGCACGTAGTGGAACACGCACCGCTAACAGAAAATAAGGGACACACAGAAAGACAGGAAGGGCCCGTGCGAGTGAGAGGGACATAAAACAAGCCCTCGGACGAAAGGGAAGGCGATAGTGACGCGATGATTGAACGCGCCACAAGAAAAATGATCACCCGTCAAGCGGCGACTGAGAGAAACTACCCCTAGCGGGCGAGACAAGGAGAGACATACTTTCCGATAAAGCGTGCGAGTGAAACGGCAAGCTCCAAAATAGGGGTGACGTACAGTGATGGATTATGCTTTTCTCTCTAAAGAAGGGAGGGGCTCACAGGTCGTTATGGAAAAAGCTGAGGGAAGTGGGGACCGACATGTGTCGGAGACGTATACCGAACCGATGGTGGCCTTAATTGATTTCTGGATTAATCTAACATTTTTGTTATTAATTAGGCTATATGAATACCTAATATTATATGTACCGATAAATAATGAACATCATTTGTTCATGAAAAATAATATAATCGTAGATTGTGTTTATTAACTTGGCTCAGATTTTTACAAATCAAAATAAATTGCCTCAGTAGAGTCAAAGGTGAATTTTTGATCCAAATTTAACATAACCGTAAAACATGATCGCCAATTGAAAATGGGTGTGTGCAGATTGCAGAATAGGGTTATTCTGCAATCTGCACACACCTAATTTCAATTTTGTCAATTTTGAAAGTCACGCAAACGGAGCCGCAGGCAAACCTTAGATAGAATAAAGCTTGCTATTCAAAATCAACATTTTAGTTTTTGGTAAACTATTTTAGTTTTGTTATACTAAAACATAGGTATGTCAGGAATGTGGTTACTAACTACGCGTTAGTGCCAAACAATTCGCTGACCACCCCACACATTAAAATTTTTACGAGGGACATCTAAAATGCCACTCACAGAAATGCCTTTGTCCACTTTGAAGGGCGTGTATTGTTTTATGCCTTTGTTGTGTTAAAATTTAAATCCTTAATTATTCATAGGATTGTTTGTGCGACAATATTTTCACAATAGGCCCCGGTTTTGCAGGGGAGGTAATCGGTTTGATTAATAAATTGTCAAGTTGAATCCAGCGTTAGAATATAAATTGTTACCACAGATATTTCATCCTATTATTATGGCGAGATCCCGCTCATTGTTTTACGAAATGTCATATCTCATGCTGTCACCTGATTGTTTTGGTTCAGGTTTCAATGGAAGGTGTCTTCTAGTTTATGCCAGGAATTGAATGAATTTCGGAATTTAAGAACTCGGATTTATCGTACGGGGTTTTGTAACTAGCCAGAATGTAACTCGTTGGAAACAGTTATGTCGATACTTTTCAAATCAGTATTATTATAAAATATATCGACAAGACGTTTTAAGTCAGTTCAAAATACTCTATGCTCGATTGGTAGTCAAAAAATACACAGCAAGTTTAAAACTAAAATACTCTCTAGACTCGAAATTCAAAGACCATTTTAAAAGAAGGTCGAATATAAATCCGTCCAAAAAAAAAAAAAATTCGTCGGTATTTTTACAGGCTGTTAAACAATGTTAAATTCTGCCACCGTTCTGTTGAAACAAATTAATTTAGACAAGAGGAAGATGTAAAAACTTCCAAACAGCAATTACGTTTTATTGTAAGTCATTATATTAATCATCGGCAAAATTAATTTTTCATTTGGACAAATCGCTGAGTGGTTTGTTCAAACTTATTTTGTTTGTGATTGATAACTTGAGTTTTTGATAAGAATAATGTAAATTGAAATAAAGACTTCGCTAGTTGCTTAAAGTTTTATTTAGAAATTTTATAACAAAGCTTAAAAATGGTAACTTTTTCAATAGTTTCACTGGGACAAAATAATTTTACGATGTTCCCAAAAAATGTTGTTAAACAAGAGAATACCCATGAAGAAGGAACACATGCTTAAAATGATAAAATAGTTGAAATACCTGCTTAATATGGGCATCATCACGAAACTCATTAGCCTCCCAAACGTTACATATTCATACCGTACAACTGTCAAAAGCGTAAAAATCAGTGAACGCATTGTATAATTGATTTACCGCTTATTGTCCACTAGTCAGTCAGTCTCATTAACGATTCAACAGAGCAAATTGTGCTACCTAATTACAGCTGAATGGCTAAAGACAAAACACTATTTATGTTCACTAATTTATCACACAATGAGCCAATGTTTCGGCCGACCGACGAACATTGAACGCACGAGAACCTTAAAATTGAGCTTAGAAAAACTATTAGCATTTAACAAATGTAAGAACGTCGAAAATATGACATTGCCAGTGCATGGTGTTCAGTAAAACAAAAGACACTATTTAAAAAGTATAAAGAAACAATTGCCTTTTATGTGTGTGCTAATGAGAGCGATTTGAAGCACGCGTGTACTTGTATGGTACGGTCTGGAGATCGACGCCGTTTCAATTAAAGGCAGTTGAAATTAAACACTGCTTCCTGATTAGTTGAGTCTTGATGTTTGAGTAATTGAGGGGCAGGTCACGACTGTTTAGTTGACTCGTACATTATTATAAAAGTCTATACGTCAATTTCAGCTTATATTTACATTAATTTTACAGTAGCTAAGCACATAAAAAACTTCTGAATATTTTCGTACTTTGTTATGAACTTTGTGTAATTTTGAGACTCCTTATAAAGTATTATTTTTGTCCTTGATACGCATAAGCAACCAATACATCACATCTTTTCAATACGACAGCAGTTAATCATGTGAAACTTTGTTGACACCACGAATCCATTATACATGAGTGTGCGATTATTTTGATGGATTCCATGAGAATACAAGCATCAGCACTCCCCTAAAATCTCGAAATCGAACAAAAGGGAACACGTGAGACTCCCTTCGCATCCGAGGCTAATGCTTTACCCCAAGGAGGAAGGAGATGTAGAGAAAAATGCGTATTTATAGCAAATACTCGTACTCAAACAGTCCTACATTGTGTACGAGTCAAATAAATGAGTCTCATTTCTCGTGCTGTCAAAAAAATCTGAATGGAAAAGAAAACGCGGCAGCGAAAAAACGGCAGGCTGCGGACTTTTTATTTAGTTTTTAATGTAATACTGATTTGGGATGTTTCAGATTAATTGCGCCTTACCTGAGGCGCGGCAAGGGTGATGCCACTGAAAGAGTTCCACGACGCTGATCGATCGCCGAGCGCAGATTGAAAGGAGAGACGTGAAAGGTAATTATTCATTTGGCGACTAGAATAGAACACTTTTGTACCTTTATCTTGGGGTTTTTTCGATACTTTTGCACGAAATTTGCAAGTAAATGGATGGAATGACACGGTGATTTGTTTTGTCCGACGCCTTAGACTTCCCACGAATTCGATTCTCGCTCCTTGCGTGTACGTACGTTATAGAAATGGTAATGCGACCTCAGTGAACCTGCGAAACACGTGATATTATCATATAAGTACCCAAAATTGCCTGTACTTTGGGTCTAGGCACTACAATACAAATAGATATCAGACATGCAACCCGAATATTTCGATCTACATTTTGCTACATGTATATAGATAATAGTTAAGATTTTGGGGCTCTTATGCAAAAAAGGTAGACAACACTTTGAAGGTTTGTGATATTCAAAACAGTCTAGCAAAAACTGAACAATGCAAAAATCATAAAGCAAAACACTTTCGAAAGTGAAACAAAAAATTTGCATGCCGATAGCCGACAATGGATTCCCGCAGAACCCGGAAGATTGTACAATACGGAACAATGAAGTAGAAGCACATGTTATCCTGACCTGATTTCACGAAATCCTATTAAGGGACTACTGGAGACGCCAGGAGCCTTTGTCTCCAAAACCTTTTATGATTTATGTGACGTTTCTTTGATGTTTATGGCACATGCCTCATTTAAATATGTCGTCTTGTGCTTTGCACATTTTAACGCTCGCCTATAGTGATTTTTTCCAATGGAACTGCGCAATACAGCCACGAGTCCTTAGCATTTGAATGAACATTTGGTTACCAGATTAGTTTTCTATGAGGCGAGACTATACGTGTGTAAACAACGAGTCACATTGACTCATTAACTTATATTCCTAATGTGTCATTCTTGGACAAAACAACGGTCACTTTACATCTCAATAAGCGAGGATACTGGTCACTCATTTGTATGATAAAATGTTGTTCATCCCTGTGGCATTATGGCGGACTTTCTCCATCGTTACGTAACCGAAAGCCAATGATTACGGGCCTATCCTTAGCAAAAAAGGTAAAGTTTAAAATATCAAAATGAAGTCTTCAAGTTGCTCGACGTTGTTATAAAATTACAGGCAGCTAGGCGGCGAAAACTGGCAAATTATAGTCTGCGACCGCAGACATTGGCCGCGGTCATGGTGCGAGATAAAGATCGCCGTGATTGCGTGCTCGACTATTGTGAGCCGACCATTATGGTGACTTAACTAAACGCTACGATGGAATATAAGTATTCGTCGCTATGTTGGCTTGTTTACTCTTCCTATATGGAAAAACCTGGGTTGTTCCGTTTAAAAAACATGCACATACTTTCTGAAAACGTCAAGAGACGCTATGCTTTAAAAAATATTTGCTTTTGCAAAGCACTTTCTTGCTTTTTATCAAAATACTAGCAGTGCCCCGCGGTTTTACCCGCCGCTTCTGACACGTTTTTTTTGTTTGCTCCAGTCCTATTGGTCATAGCGTGATGTTATATAGTCTATAGCCTTCCTCGATAATTGTACTATTTAACACTAAAAGAATTTTTCAATTCGAACCAGTAGTTCCTGAGATTAGCGCGTTCAACCAAACAAACAAACTCTTCAGCTTTATAATATTAGTATAGAAGTATAGATACAAACTTTTGTTTAACTTGTAGCATCACTACCAAAAATCCTTATGCGAATTCACAGCATTCGCTAATTTTATTACAGAGCCATCCGAAATAATCTTGATTGACTTGGCCCATACTTTTAGCACACTTTAAACGACCAGCATGAACCCAACAACCTGTTAAATAAAACGAACGGCCATGTTGATTTTTTAAAAAGTTCGATGCCTTAAAATCATCAGGTTTAGTGATCCGAAACGTCTCAATACCCGAGTAACGAGTTGCCCATTAATACGGGGATGTATCGCGAGATAACTTTATTCTGGTAGCCGGCTGCTTTGTATGCGGCCGTCCAAGCGTCCGTCATTACCAAAATACCACGATAAAACTCACCTGATCACACAATTACAATCCTTAAGTCTTTAGTCTTAGAGTTTGACTGAAGTGTCTGATTACGTTTGCAATCGCAGCCCTCTCGCTTTTATCTTATTGGTCAACCATTACTCCTAAATTTAAACTCTTCATTATAATGCCGCAGTGAGAAAAGTCGCGATAACAGACGAACACGTGAATAAAATATAGGTAATGAATTCTGATAAAGGAAGGCTTGTGGATAGATTGTGTGCCGTGTTAAGTTGTTTACAGGAAATGCGATCGAGATAATTGATAGGTAGGTAACATAGCCGCTTTTTTTTCTTCAGAATAAATGCTATTTTACATAAAGTAAGTCAATGAAGCACGGTGACTCAATAAATGCCAGTAGGTTTTTAAATCTGTAATTTTAATTTATAGTGCAGAAAATCCCAGACGTTTTCATCTTGCTTTTGAAATAAGTCTAAAAATCTGAGTAGGCAAATTACTTATTACCAGGCACTTATATTTCAGAAAAAGTTTTTAATACACGGAGTATTAAAAACTTTTTCATGATTTCTTTGAGAGCCGTTTCGATCATGACCGACATCTTAATATTCGCAACTAAACACAACAACACCATCATTTCATCAGAACACACGCTCAAACATTTTGAAACTTCATACCTCACCATAATAACGAAGAGGTACACACTCAACAACAGTAATTTGCTGGAAGAGCCAAAGGCCGGCCAGTCCTTGATTAGGGCACGACTTGGATGATGTTGTTTACCCCTTTCTTATGCGGAGAACGTTTAGGTTGTATAGCTATGGTTGACGTGACCTGTAACTGCGCGGTGGTTGGTCCTTAATAGCGTGTACTTATCTGTCTGTACATCCTGGAGTTTAGAATAGGCGGAAGTATGGCATTGTTGTTTTTTTTTTTGTATTTACTATGTTTTCTGTAAAATCTGGAGTGTTTGAATGCTAGGTAAAAGTCCAGAGCAATGCTAGGTAAAGTTCTGATCATTTTCTTTGACTCCAGTCAAAGAAAATGATCAAAATTTAGTTCGATTATGGAAAAGTCGCATTGCTAAACTTCTCCGAATTCTAAAACACGACTCGATAGCACGCCTTCCTCGTCAAGATTTAAATCGGAACTAGCGAACTCAAAATTGTAATAATAACAAGAAAAAAATATTCAATTAAAACATTAAAACAATCGATACACGCTCAAACCAAAATCGATTACCAACAATCGATATTCGCGTCCCGAGAGGAGGTCGGGGGGAAAGGGAACGGTTGTCTCTGCACCAGGCGTTGACTAATCGCGGCGCGTCCGCGTGGAATAAGACTGATTGCACCGGGGCTTGCCTATGCCTGCCTGCTATGTGGTTCGCCAGCCCTCCACCTACATAAACCGACATTATTTAAGAAATCAGCTCGCTCGAGCGGCAACAAAGGGAGTTTTTACCGCCCACGCTACGTGTTTTTGAAAGACTTATTACGTAAACTAAGTAGTGTGATTATAGAGTTGTTTGAAGTTAGCTTGAAGTATTTTGCAAAGTTTATGTATTAAAGTATATTTGAAGTTAGACTAAAATGATTTTTCTCGATTACTATTACAAAACCAGAGCCTTTCAGGTGTAACAAGTATTTTTTACTTAATGTTGAGTTATTTATTAGTCAGACAACCAGTCTTACCAAGGGGCATCGTATTTCCCAGTACTAACTGGGTTGTGGAGGTCAGATAGGTAATCGCTCCATGTAAAATACTGGTATTCAGCTGTATTCGGTTAGACTGGAAGCCGACCCCAAGATAGTTGGGAAAAGGCTAAGTAGATGATAATGTTGAGTTATTTATTTCAAAATTCTTTCAAAGTAGAAAACTTAGATCACAAGCCTGTGAATGATTTCAGTTTCAGCACCTTAAATCGGCCTCTGTTAGTTGATAAATTAAAGCGATCGAATAGTCTACTTATTCTGATTCTCCCCTTCAATACTCTGCAAGTCTAAGATAAAATTGAAACACATTAAAATATCAATTCTCGTTTGCAAAACATCAAGAAACAGTTTGAATAATTATTCAAGCAAGGTAGGCTCAAGTTAGTTAGACCGCAACATAATAAAAAGCATATTAATTGATGGCTTAATTAAGTGTTTTCAATTTATATCCATCGCGAATCAGTAGTGAAGTAATGGTGTTGTAAATGATTGGTGTTATCAATCTATAATTTCCACTCAATAAATGTACCAAACACGCCCACTTTCCTCAATCACGTACGATCCATCGTACGTGTTGTTTCCGTCTCTTTTTATTTCTATATGTAAGAAAAGGATATAAGATTCGTGACGAAGACGGCAATCAAGATATTACGTTATAATTGTACGATTTGAACTGATCTCGTGAAACAATCTACGAAGGTATGATTTACAGTCCGATAGCAACCAGTGCAAAAACGATGATTTAATAATTAAGTGGCAGGATTATGTACTATTTTGTAATTAATACTTGTAAATATTTTGACAATGCGATTAATATCGATATAAGCCTCAAAATTCCATTTCAACAAGATTGATGTTAAGTATTAAAATATCACGCCAGAATCTAAAAATCGATGTTATATTTTTCACTACACATCTTAGGCATAAAGTTAGTATTAAGTTACAATAACTAAATTTTTCAGTAAAAGCTAGAGTTATTAATAATGTTCAGTACCTAAATAATTGATTTGTGGTCGTAAAGAAAATTATTGTGAAATTGTTTATGACGACAAATTGTCTAAAATGAAAATAGATTTGGAATCTCCCAAGACCACAAGTCAAGTCAGTAATTATAGAAGAAAAGTCAAAAATTTCAAAGATTTTGTTTACGACCAAATTTTAAGACAGAACTTCCTAAGGGTGCGTCCAGATTAACTAACATTTTACAAAACATTTGCTATATAACACATTTAATTAAACCACATTGCTAATCTCTCTATTGAATGTAGTTAAATAACCATGTTTTATAACATGTTATGTTATTAATGTGGACACACTCTAAGAAACAATTATTATTCAAGAACAAAAATCCGGGAAGGATTTTTGACCACTTTCTAATCCAAAAGGTCTATTCTGAAACCACAGAATCTCTTAATCCAATCCCACATAATAATTTCTCGATGTTTACAATTCGTTCAACATTAATGGGCTATTAAAGTTCCTCACAGATCTTTTTATAGCTCTCAATTGGCGATACATCAAACTTTTGCTAGAAGTGCTAGAACAAATAAAACAATTACGTATTACACATAGTGAAGGCAATCGTCGTGTCTGGGAGGTAGACTGATGGTGAATGCGATCGATGGTGACAAATGGGTGTCGACACACGAGAATACGGCCGCGCGCACGTTTCAGACAAAAATGTCGTGTTTCTTAGATAAAAATAGTGGCGCTAATGGGATTTGGGGAGAAGATTGATTGGTTAATCGATTGCTGTGCTAGTGAAGTGAAAACTTTACTAGAAATTTTCTTTAGTATGTGTTTAATTATTGAAGGAAAGAGCTTGTAGTGTGGTGTCAAATCTTAAAAGACTTTACAAAGTCACTGTTTCGCTCTGCCTAGATAATTTATCTTCGATGTCTGCAAATTTTTGGGTTACGCAAAAACTGTCCTTGTCTATTTATAACAAAAATCTTTAATAGCCCTTAGGTGATTTTTACTAGAGAAAGTGAACGTAATCAGATTGTAATCTAAACAGCGTTCAAGAAGCTGTCGGTGTTAGTGTCAAAATTTTACAAAAATGACGACATTGACAGCTCTTGAACTTAGATATGCAGATCATGTTCAGTTTCATCAGCGAAATTCCGTCCTCAATCTTCCAAATTTAAAAATCAACTGTCACTGCAGTCGTCCGTTTACATAAGGCCTGTTGTACACGCGATCGGTATGCGGCATGCAGTAGTAACGAAACGCGATCCGATGCCGTGCCGTAGTACATGAGTCAAACGCCCGCATGCCGTAAGGCCCCCACCCTATTATTGGACGGAATTATTCAAGTCATGACGCTGTGTGACGCCCGATTTTAATCTAACTTCCTGCCTATGATTTGGACATTGTACTTTTGTTTTGCTTAGAAGATTTATATGGCTACTGTTTGAATGTATTTATAATGGGGGCAGTTGAGTTGTTAAATTTTAATTCACAATTTGTAATTGGACATTTTTATAAGTCATTGAATTAAATGGGCTTAAGTTTAAAAAAAATCTTTTGAGTTCACTTTTGCTCAGCAGTTCTACCTCTCAATAAAAAACGAAGGAATTAATAAAGCCTAACAGCTTAAAATATCCTTTACAGCAAACGCACAACACTAAAGATTCACCGCGAGCTTAGACGAGAACAAAGGCACCGCACTCGATGCTCTTTTTTATCGATACTAAATATCGAGATGTTATTCGAATCAGTCCCAGATTGATGGCCGCTCGGATATATCGCATACCTATCAGTTTTATGTTCAGGCACTTACAGTTAATGCCTTCAGAAATGCACAGCATTAGTTAGCATGTCGATTTAGTCATTGCTCGTTCGCTTAGTGATGAGCAAATTGTTATTCGATTAGGATGTTAAATGATCATTTAAATTGACGCAAATCGATTATTTAATCGTTGCTTATTAACCTTGTTGAGAGTGAATCGTTGCGTGTCAAAGAAGGTGTTTGAATATTGCGATACTTTTCCTTATTGGAATAGTTTTAATGTTTATGTACTATGTAATTATTTTAACGAGATACTTCTTAAATAAACAATTTGAAATTAATCACTTTTTATTCACAATACGTTTGAAAGATAAAATTAATTAAAACAATAATACTAGTTTGTAGTTATTCTACCTTTGAAACTGTATTTATACTCTACTCTACTTCTAAGGCTAAGTTATCATTGATTTTATATTTTTTCTTGCACATCAACAAACCAATACATCCCTCCAATATAACAGTATCAGTACTACCTACGCTACTACGATTCAAAGAACCCTACATGCAACTGCATAATTAAAGTACGGAACACACCCAATTTCTACCTCATATCAACGTACAGCCACGAGCACAAATACGTCAAAATTTAGCATATAAAAGCGATTTTATCGTGAAATAACTACTGCATCTTTAAGTTATGAAAACGCTGCTTATAGTATTTTTAACAATGTTTAAAAGAACATAAAATAACAATCGATACAGTAGGAGAAAAAAATCATTTCTTACCTATATTTTGTCGAGAATGCCATCATTAAATGTATGGAGAAACTGGTTTTTTGCCCAATTTCAGGGCCGGTTTCATAGCAAAAGTGGATTATTTTCATGAGTAGGTAGGTACTATAACTCTTTAAAGTATTGCCCTAGTTTAATATAACAACCCTGTTTATAAGTGGTCGTGACTGTACAAACCACACTAGTGGGAATCAGCCCCAAAAAACCCAAGAATTCGATACACAAGTGTCGGCGGAACATTTATAGATACTGATTAATGATATGGAAGTGAAGAGGGGACGTTTCACTATGATCGATGGTCCACAAACTTATTAGATAATGGTGTTTCAATAGAATTAGGAGCTTTGTTCTTCTTGCCCTTGGCTCGGGTCAAGCGCGAGATACATCTTGCGCCTGTCTCGAGGTAACGGTATCTGGTATCGACGGTGTATTTATAAAATGACGGAATATATACGTACGGTGTTAAGTTGAGCGTGGCTTCAAAAATAGATGGGTAAGTTGGTGTGGTATTATAAGTACGGTGGGCAAAGTTTAAACTTTGATGTCCCTTTTTATACTTTTTTGGATTTTGGTGCGATTCCAGCATTGCCTTGCATTTTGACACTACTGAAAGAGACCAACTTAGCCATTAAAATACTTAGCCATTTAACCTGTAAAATGGGTATTTGCATCTTTGAAGAGTATTATGTACAGACGCCAGCAGATCAAGCTACCCGAAACTGTCAAATTTTCTCAATCCACCTTGAACCTAATGCTTCAGCGATATAGTTGAAAATAAATTTGGCAGATTGAAGTACCTAGTTTACCAATAACACTATATTCTACACTTCACTATTACTAATTTTCTCATACAATTTGAATTCAAACGTATTCTCAAACTACAAAGTTGTACAATAAAACAAAATAGTGTGTTAACAAATAGTTAATTCGTACAGTATTAATAACAGCGAAACATCTGTTATTGCAGGCGGCGATAATGAGTTGGAGAAGGCACGCGATACACTCGAGTAGATGCGATACTATTATATTTTCTACTCTTTAACGTTTTATGGTAACGGGCTTATTTATGTGAATACAGAATATGGAAACATAAAAAAGCAAAATGTACAATGTTACATGGTTTTAGTTTTCAGCTGAACTCAAATAATCATTCAATTTTTCAGTCTTTGTTTAGAATATCTTTGACGAGCTTTTGAGCACGCCCGTAATTTTGTGAAATAAAAAAGTATCTGTAGGTATCAACATCAACCTACAGAAGCACTGCAAGACCAAGGCCTCTCCAATTGCATAATGCACTCGCCATTTAGTACATCATAAAATTAGTACGATTATTCGCAACTCTTATATACCGGCCACCCTGCTAAGATTTTCCCTAAAGATACATTCTCTCTGAGTAATCATGATGTTTCATAAAAATTTGAAGTTTAGTGTAAAAAATAAATCACATTAAGAAATGTGACTGAGACTGCTTCAACAGAGCTTCATATCATATAGCTTCGCTATTGATACGTTATCAGCACGATCAACAGATGTGACTAATATGAAAGAGATATTGTTGTTACCGGAAGGAAAATTATAATAGTGGTTAACAGTATTCATTGACTGAAAGCAATCTTCATAAAAAACCTATCAATGAAAAATGTTGTGCGGTAGCTTTTGCCATTCATTAGTTGGGTGGCAAAAGCTGCCGCTACCGTGGTTGAGTTTCTATCATACTAATATTTTAATTGCGACAGTTTGTGAGGATGTACAGATGTCTGGATGCTGGTTACTCTGTCACGCTAAAGTACTGACCGTATTTGGATGAATTTTGGCACACAGATAGTTTATAACCTAAATTAACACATAAGATACTTATTATATTATGATATTTTTATCTCGGTAGTACGATCAAGAATAGCACCATCCCATATCTTCCCGTGGGTGTCGTAAGAGGTGACTAAGAGACTTACCAGAGAATGGGCAGCAGCGTTCTCTGTGTTTTAAAACAACCGTACTGCGATCGCCAACCCGCCTGCCTAGCGTGGCGATTATGGCAAAACCCTCCTTTTGGGGCAGGCCTATGTCCAGCAGTGGAAGTCTTTCGGCTGAAATGATGATGATGATGATGAGTACGATCACGTGGGATACTTACTGAAGACCACGCGAGCGGGTGAAGCCGCGGGCATAACCTAGTATCGAATTATTCTTTGCCTGCTGCTTTAGGTACTTTGAGTTAAACTGAACTCAAACATGCGCAGGACCTTCTTTTTAACTACATAATATTAAATACTGAAACATGTACCAGTATACTAACTGAAATATAAGAATTCAGAAAAAGGTAGGTATTTAGAAATTGTTGCCATCACCAAAAATAAATTCTATAAAAGGCTTACCTATTCATTACCACCAACAATAAAGCCCGTGATTTTTTCACAAAAAGCTACACCCTTTTTCTCAGTCTTGCAAAGAGGCTGCTTTCCGCTTCACTTACAACAATTAATTGCAATATTACTTAAGGTAACCAAAGGGTGCCAACACAAAAAAAAAACTCCACCATTATTTATTGCGACAAAACTGTGCAAAATTGTAACAGGTACTTTCTTTTCACGTTTTAGCAAAAGAAAGTGTTTACTGATTTACAACCGCATTAAGGGCAATGCGGCTGCAAACATTCAACAAACACTGCAAAGCATTTGTTTTGAAAAGAATTGAAAGTAAAGGTGTAGCATATTCGCAGGAATGCAAGCGAAAGTGATCTTGTTTCTTGGAGAAGAATAGGGTAGTACTAGACAAAAGTGTTTTTTGACAATGCCCACCTGCTGATTGCTCCGATTTGCATATTATTCGCACTGGCATGAAAGAAATACCGTTTCGTTTTCACTTGACCGGCTCAGTTTGTTTCTATGCTTTGGGTAAATCAGTTCTGAAGTGGTTGAGGTAGTGCCTTGCACAAATTGATATTAGGTATTCTTGTGCGTATTTTTTTGTAAAAAAGTGATGTTTAAAGTAATTTTCTATAGCAAGTACAGTGTAAACAAAACGACGTAAGTAGCCCCACATAATATTTTTAAACTTTTCGAACACAGACGTCATTATTAAGCCCAGTTACACACACAGTGCAGAAAAATCGAAATATCAGAAATTTCAAAAGTGTTCTAAAAAATTTCAAAAACAACGGCCGGCGGAAAAGTCAAGCATTAAAATATACCGCAAGACATGCAGGTTCGTAACATTATTGATGTCAACACGGGATGCCTACTTACATTATGTTTTTCTGAGAGAAGCTTCGGCAGGTAGGCTCACATAAGCGGTTTTATTTATAAGGTGGTGTTGGTAATGTGGAATGCTGTGGTCGCCGACGGTTGGACGACGCGGGAGGGGGGCCGTCTATAGGGTGTTCTGTAGGACATAGGGGACATTTATGTGACTGGACATGAGTGTTGCTGGTTAGGTATACCTAGTTGTCTATACCTAGGTAGCAGTTGAATGATTAATAGATGTGTTTTGATGTTGGTGCCTGAATCTATATTTCTAGCATTTTTTCCTCTTGTAATTTACAAAAACAAGTTTACCGAAAGTTTATTGACATTCGAACGTGATACGAATAAAGTTTCCGTGTAAAATATGACTCATTTGAACTCATTAATACATAGTAAATGGCTTGTGAGGAAACGATGTAGAGCAATAAATTGTAAAAACGCGAGACGAAATCGACATAAGGACACCCCGTACAGCGGAGAGTATGATATCAAGGTTAGGCTTAGCGGAACACTCCACATGTGGTCAACCTTAATAAAGTGTGATAGCTATACACAAGGTCCCCGCGTGCGACAGAGACAGATATAGGAGCTTAGCGGCCATGTTGTATTATGGATGCCTATCATATTTTGGACCCGCTCCGGACCGGATTATTCTTTTTTCTTTTGCGCCTCCATCTCGAAACCGGTCTCCGAGCGACGACCACCATTTATTGTAGATTAAAGAGGCTTGTTGTCTTAATTTTAAGCCACGCTTTAATTTATGGTCACGTATTACAGTTAGTACAGTCTCCGCCATTTTTTCCGAAGATAGATACGTCATTGATTTCTTTATTTGTACTGTGGAGTTTATTAATTCCGTCGCACTAGTGCCGACTAATATTTTCGTGCTTAACTTAATGATTTGGCAATTAAATTAAATTGTTCTCGTTGTGGTAGCTAAATTAAAATTTACAGCGATGAGAGATTTTAAGCGGAGTGCCATCGCCCTCGTTGTCGACTGAATATATTTGTCATGTCGGCGTTAAGGGAATTTGCTTTACTGTTCATGTTTATCGATATTTAAACGTTTTAATTAACGCCGTCGTTATTATTACAGCCTATAGTTTATTTATACACATGTGAATACTGCGGTTCAATGTCGGGGTCATTCAACTGCGCGTCATCGGCGGTACAAATTAATCATAAATCCTCTGTGCAAAACAAAAGCGAAATGAGCAAGTGCAAACTCCCATGTCCGAGTGAAAAAAATGACAGTACGCTCGGGCAAACCGAAAGGACGCCAGCGCAAAAAGCGCTACCGGTGAAAAAATATGATTTATAGCGTGAAAAATGTGGAAACACACGCAAAAAGGGAGAACGGTGAAAGCGTGGCGTTTCCACTAGACAAATTTATTAATCCTATCGGCCGGCCGCTTTTATTTGTGTGCTGTATCGGCTTTTTATTTCTGTACCTTTTAGTGTCGCTAACAGTTTCTGTTTTACCATCGAACCCGGAAGTTTGCGAATTTTAAGTAGTGTTTAGATACTTAGTACTTTTCTCAATCATCATCATCTGCCTAGCCTATTCCCAACTATATTGGGGTCGGCTCCCAGTCTACCCGGATGCAGCTGAATACCAGTATTTTACATGGAGCGACTGCCTATCTGACCAATCTACTTTTCTCAATCTACTATATTTTTATTAACCTGTAATATGTTCCGCCTTCTGATTAAAAAACCCACTCAAATCAGTAAGTAAAACAGCAAGTTTAGCAACCAATCGAACATTATCTCACAAATTGCCCCACGTAACACCAAATCAAAGCAAATCACATATCATTGCCCCAACGTCTGTATTCAGACATCTCGTTATTCCAGAAGGTATCATTTCGATGATAAACCCTACTTCGAGTCAGACGATCGCTATCCAAGCACCACGTATTAACACATGCACATTATTTGCCCTCGTATCTTGCATTCGATCTGCAGTAGTATAAAATCAACATCGACCAAGCCGGTGGCGTTCCATGCTCTGTAATTACGCTACCATTCAATAACAAACTGGTATCTTAATAGAGTGCTAAGAATGCTGCTGATGTCTGATATAATGCTCAGTGTTGGGAAGGAGGTTTGTGCAGGGATTGTGAATTGTGATGTATGGGAGAATTTGTAGCGGACAGACTGTGTGGTTTAGCGGGACTTACATAATGAGAAACTTCATGATAGTGTTTCAGATTTCATTAAGATGTTCTCATTCGAAATGCGTACGGTCATCAACCTCCTTGGTACTGCCTCTTATATAATTGACTTCTTCTTAAGGAAAAGGTCAACTAATATTGTCCGACCCACCAGACAGTAACACATTTTAAAAACAATAAAATATTAGACCTACCTTAAACCCAACCCCCAGAAAACGAACAATCACCAACAAAATCCACACGTAATTAAATTCTTCGCTTCATAACCCGTATGTAAGGCGTAGTTCACACAAACATAATATATCCGCGGATTGTATATGTCCGCTGACAGATACGGGGACGCGCGGCGGATCTTAGGCGGAAATTAAAACTAATAATTCAAAAAGTTTCCGCGCGACCGAGCCGCCGAGCCAGATTTATGTTTCAACCAGTCTTGTGAATGCTTCCTACGTTGTTCTAGCTGCT
This sequence comes from Noctua janthina, assembly GCA_963576755.1. Lineage (NCBI taxonomy): Eukaryota > Metazoa > Arthropoda > Insecta > Lepidoptera > Noctuidae > Noctua > Noctua janthina. The sequence continues at coordinate 11,953,702 of OY755051.1, read as the reverse complement.
CTATGGACTGGCTGGAAGGGATAGAATAACCTTTTTTGTGGTATTAAAGGGTTTGGGAGCTAATTTTATTTCCTGCCAGCCAGTTTGGATTTTCGAAATTAGAATTTGATTTGAAGGATAAATGTCTTTTTTGTACAGTTTTGAATAAAGAATTTACATATCTATGCAGACGTGAGATGTCATTATAAGTTAAACAAGCAAACCAAGCCTTAATAATAATTTAATTTTAATTGATTCTCTATCAACAAAAAAAAATACGACCCCAGGAAGAGAAAGTATAACATATTTTAAGTCAGTTTGTCCAAGGTAACTATATAGACGATCGACAATATTGCGAATATATCGTAAACTTATTCAAGTGATTACAATCTCTCGAGATTGTAAAGTGGAAACGTCGATTTATTTATATGGCATTACAACTATGGGGACAGCGGATTTAAATTGAAGTGTTTAATTTACGAACGATTCATTTCAGCAGTCCAGGCCCTATAAACATAAAAAGAGACATATTTATTAATATAAAGATACTGCAATATTGAAATAAGTGAGTCAGTTTTGTTACAAAAGGCTTCGATTGCGGCTATGGTCGGTTATGGATTTTTGACTGTTTTGAACCACAATATTACTATACAATTAATTCATGAAATTCGAGCGTTTGAAAACTTGAGTCTTCTTCTTAATAAATAGAGCTAGTAGCTCTGATTTTTCTATATTATGGGGTCGGCGCAACACGTTTTCTTCATCCATTCTCCTCGGTCAGACGTCATAGCATCATTTACTCCTTTCTCTTTCATATCATTCCTCACACAATCCATCCATCTTTTCTTTGGCCTTCCTCTCTCTCTCCATCCATCAATATTCATGTCCATCACACTTTTAGTCACATGCCTTCATCACTGTTATAGTCAGATCCTCGAGTTCATACTTATCTAAAAATCAGTCTTCATCGGCACATCCCCAAATATTATATTTCTCTTTACCGAAAACCTTTTCCAATTTTAATTCTTCGCTCCCCAGTTTCCTATTACACAGTTACCTACGATAACTTAGTTTTTGTTTCTCTGTCCAAACGAACAACTTGTTGGTCACTACTCGCTGTTCCCCTGCTAACTGTTTTAGATTGCTTTTGCTGAAATTGACTCTTTATAAACAATGAATCAGCTTTTGGAAACGATATTTCTTTGTTGTTTCTGTTTGGTTTGGTTTTGCATTGTATTTCATCATAGAAATTTATTTTCTTTGATGTTTTGTGTTGTGCTTGTGGTGTATTTCTTGAAGTCCTGAAAATCAGGGAGACGCATAGGACCCCTTTCAATTCTTTTTTTTTTTAAATTTTGTTATTTTCGAGGTGCTCTCAAAAAGGGTGAATGAAAACATCGTGAGGTAACCTGCCAAGAAAAAATCCCTCCAATAATAAAAATAGAGGATATGTGACATCTGCCAACCCGAACTGTGCCCACGTAGTGGATAATGGCTCACTCGCTCTCATAGAAAGAAGACCTTTATTACAACAGTGGGATCAATCTCACTGTTGCATATATAGGCTGATTTTGTACCCAAAAAAGTTCGATTCCCATTACATATGTACTGCAAAGTTTGTTAAAGAGAATTCAAAACAAGGACCCTTATCCGAAATTCGCATATTCGGATATTCCCCCGATTCCAGACAGAGCATTACAATCTAACACTAAAATAAAACTCCTTAAACGCGGACACAGACTAACAGTACCTAGTCGGACACGATCGCATTGACATTAGGTACATAACGATTGCAATACGTCCACCGTCGGCGGTGCATCAATCCAATGCACAGTGGCCCTGAGGAAATGCATCAATGAACTGCCGTAGCAAAGCTGCGTAATCTGACACCCTTGTGTTTCACGACTTTCCACTGTTTTTCGACATACATCGCCCTTTCAGTTCGGAATTTTAAGTTATGAAAGTGGAGAAAGTCGGCAATGGAACGTGAACTACAGATGTTGTCGCAGACAGTATGTGAGAAGGATATTTGTTTCCTAAGGTCAACGAAAGAAGTGTAGTTTTCTGTCCTTCTTTGACCATTTGTATCTGACGGCGATTCCTGACTGCGAAAAATCTCACCTTTGTGATATTAATGGAAGTTAAAGTTATTCAATGTTCGAGATTTCTTGATATATCAGTATTTTTTGATGGTGTAATGCTGATAAAACTTTTAGATAAAGATCTTATTTAAGGAACTTAAGAAAGAGTCGAACCCTCTTGTCTCATAACGTTACTTCAACCAATAAATTCCATATTCTAAATGAATGTCCCAGTCTTGATAGCAAAGACTATCGTTATTTTTACCGTCCTATGGCCTTAGTTACTAACGAAGGCATATATATACCTGCCTATAGAAGACCAACTATACCTATTAACTATATAGAAAATTACTTGTTTAGCACAACAATTTACTTGCAATGATCCCTCGCCTTAAGAATTACCTCGGGGTCAATACGACCGTACCGCAGCCGACGGGTTAGACCGCAAAATGTCTTGGAGTACTTAAACTATGTAGTACTTTATATACTCAGCTTCCTAATACATGGAATACATTGATATTTTTAAGTACGTATATTTAGAGGTACTTACTATGTTACATTTTTTTTTGGAAACTGCGTACAATTCTGGTAAAAGCAGAATAAGTGATGCTATTAATATATTTTTGCTGTCATATCTGATGGGGTAAAATAAATAAAGACTTGAATATTTAAATAACATTTGCGTAATACTTAGAAGTATTTTAGGGAATGTTCCATGATCTGCCTAGCCTTTTCCCAACTATATTGGGGTCGGCTTCCAGTCTAACCGGATGCAGCTGAATACCAGTATTTTACATAGAACGACTGCCTATCTGACCTTCAGAACCTAGTTAGTACTAGATAATACGATACCCCTTAGTAAGACTGGTTGTCAGACTTTTTGGGCAATTTTAGGGATTTTAGATTTTTATTTATTTTTATTTTTTGGGGAGTTTAGGGAATGTTACTGATGTTAAATTCTCCATTTTGCTTTGATATTGTGTTTTGCCTGTACTGAAGTCTTAAACATAATAAACAGTCATAGTTTTCACAAAATAAAGTTTACTCTAACTTCACTCCCTCTTCCGCGCTGAATCACTTCGTTTTTTTTTGGCGTCTTCGATGTTTCTCAGCCGCCTGTCTGCTTTGCCAAGCAACTCATTTGCAATATCAGTTTGCTTATCCCGCCAAAGTGGATGAAAGACGCCGCCTTTCATGTAGACATCACTTACTAAAATGTCTGCATTTAGTATCTGAAGTTTAATCTGGAAAAAATCTTCTTTGTAGGTGAAAAATTCAGATATTTGTGTATAAAATCTATGTAGTATGTAGTCTTGCTGAGGTAAAGACCTCGGTAGTCGATGAAAAACTTACTTAACCTACATAATTTCTATAACGAGTATCAGCACCACCGGTCAAAAAAAAAACTTAAAATTGAAAAGAAAAGTAGCCATAAAATTCATGGTGGTAATAGAGTTGCTATTTTCTCATAAAATACCGTCTTTATTTATGCATATAATTAGATTATCGGAATGTCGAATTTACTTATACATCTTTCGGACATAACTAAATAGAAAAAAAACTACTTTCTTTATAGCCAGTATATTTTCTTATATTTTCTTTTTCTTTTCTATATAGATTTATACTGGATATAAAAAAGGGTTTTGAAATTGATAGCGTAACCAGTATCAAATCTTAAGGTGTCTTTAAATACAGTTTTTCCTATAACTACATACTACCAACGATTACCAAAATTAAAACTCTTTCTTTCTTTAAGTCCTGTATTCCTCAAAAATCTTTTCTTAAGATTTTCCCATCAATACTCCAATACATACACAGTAGGTAGATGTAGAGTCTGGCAGAGCGTAGGTAGAGAAGCTGTTTATTATTTAGAATGTGTAGCGGTGGGGGACGCGACTTGATGCTCGCTTCAAGTGGAAATCTTTTGGGATTACGACGCCGTCACCCGGACGAGGGTGCGGATGTACTGAGACTTTTGATGTTTTTTATTGTGTTTTTTTTTTTAAGTAAATAGTTTTATTTTATTAATTTTTTATAATGAACAACCAGTCTTACCAAGGGGTACCGTGTTATCAAGTTGCTGGGTTGTGGAAGTCAGATAGTCATTCGCTCTGTTTAAAATATTGGTATTCAGCTGCATTAGGTTAGCATATACGACGACCCCAATATAGTTGTGAAAAGGCTGGCTGATAATGAGTGAGTGTTTTCAAAAAGCACCTCTGCCTACTAAACATCAACTTTCCGATTTAGCTACGTTTAGATTTTGTATTAATTATGTTACGCTATGTAAAATAACTGTTTGCCTATATGCCTACACATTTTCGCTTTTCTTTGCATTTTTTTTTCTTTTAAAATACTGGTGATCCTTACAATGTCCTATACCGTATGACCCCAATATCTTTCTATTTATTTATTTGTTTCGAAATAAATAATCTAAGACAAAAGTATCACGTAGGTGTACTCTTTCACTAACAGGAGACCACAGCATGCATAATAAAATGTATAAATAAGCTAAAAAAGTTATAATAGCATTTAAAAAATTAGAATCAAAACACTTTATTTGGAAAGTAATAAAATTGAATTGGAAAAATTAAAATAAAAAAAAAATAAAATTAACAACGTCACAATTAAAAAATCACATTTTTTAATAAAATTTGAAAAATAAAATTAAAATAGTAGGTTCTTTGAACTATTTTAATTTTATTTGATTTTATTTAATTTAATTTTGATTTATGTCCGATCTCCAAGGCTTTCCTCATGAAAACCTTTTTGTAGCCCCAACTTACCTCTACAAAAAATAATTCACACAAAACAAAATCTCAGCCGCTCAGTGTAACCCCATCCGAATGATCTGAAGCGTAGCGCTATGATGTACGAGAAGACGACGCCTGGCGAAACCTAAACCGAAGTAAAGCCTCCATCACGTCAAATGAATACTAAATCACGGGCGGCCATTTGAATTTCAATATCTATCCGCTCGGTGTGCCCGCTGCCCTAATGTTTGTGGGTTTTTGATTTGGAGATGTTTACTATGTATATTATTGAAGTAAATAATATCAGAAAAAGTTTTACGTGACTCCTTATTATTGAAGAAAAAAATATCACAGATATATATGAGTTATAGTGGGTTTTTCATTTGTTCATATAATTTAAGTAAAAAATTGCATACCGTGATTAGACATGTGTGATGAGGAAAATGTTGAGTAAGAATGTAGATAGCTATAAGAGTAGAAAGACCAAAGAAACGATGGATGGACGGTGTGAAGGATGATAGGGCTAGAAAGGAGGTGACTGCTGAGATGACGAGTAATAGAGAAATGAAGAAGAAGACATGCTGCGCCGACCCCAAATAAATTGGGAGAAGGACAGGAGAATGTTGATGATGATGATTACGGATTGGGACCCATTTTGGATCTATATTTCTATGTTTATTATTTTTGTTAATGATATTATCGATGGTTGGTATTTTTAGTTGATCCATATTGTTCTAACAAACAATTACCGTTTGTGGGTGTTCGATTGAGATCTATTTGTGTAGTAAATTATTGAAGTCAATAACGTAAGTGGTAATTTTTTGTTTGTGGAAACCGTTTAAGTAAAAAAGTAACATATCATAATTACGACAATTTGGGGCAAGGTCAAACTATTTGGTAATAGGGGAAATTGTTGATTTCCTGAGTTGGTTTTAAATGGTTTCTGGCGCGTGTATTATTAGGTTAGAGATACGAGTTTTAGTACTAAGTGTCAATAGATTTTTCATAACTTAAAGATGATATGTTATAATCAATTGTAAATTAAAACTTTTGTAAAAATTTTAGTATTAAAACCGACCGTAGGAGTTAACCTAAATGAACTACGATCTAAAACAGAAAAGAAAAGAATAACTTTGTAAATAAAGTAACTTAGATATTTGTATATAAAGGATTTTATTCAAATATTAAAGTACGCTATGTACTCGTCCATTATTATCTCCAAAAATCTATATAAGCACCAACATTCATTCCAAAAAGGCTGTTTACATACAAAAAAAAAACAAAGACAAATGTTTCACTTTCTTACATCGCGATCGTCGCCGTCACATGGCAGCTTTCCCAGGAAAAACGAAAAAACTTCCACCACTAAAGCACTTAATGAAACAAAAGGATCCAAACTACACACAAATTGCCAGATACATATTCCGAGCACATTTATCAGTAGAAAAAGAACCGGAGCTGAATCGGCAAATATTTTTTCTAGACGATTAGCGGAAACTCTCTCGAAATACCTACACTGAAACAAACTTACTTTAACACTCCCAAAAACGCATTTTCCTACACTCTCAACTTTCCCACCTACATTTTAAGGATGATTTTCAGGGTGCCAACAGGTTTATTAACTGAAAATAAAGCGTGGTTTTAAGCCGTAGGTTCAGCGTGGGAACGAGCGCGTCGCATTGACCCCTCGATGCTTAGACAAATGATTTCCAACCAAGTATTTTCTTCAAATGTTTTTGCGTTTCGATGTTATTCGGGATTTCGTGAAGACCGCGGGCGGTTCGGTTTAAATCTTTTTAATTCATCTTTGAAGCTGGTCTTGGTCTACGTTTTATGATCTTTGAAAAAAGATAGAAATAGGAGTTTTCCACCCACGAGTTACAAGAACAAAGGTGGAATAAGATAAGACATTAGACTTAATAAAGGAATTAATCATAGCCAAAGGGTCTGCCTTATATGTGCTTCCAAAATATCATTATCAATTTCCAAAAAGCAACACAGTACTTTAATCCGAGCCAAAATAAATTTTCATTCTAACGAATGCAAAAAAAAAACGCCAATATTTTTTCATCAACCCAATCTAAATATTGAATATCTGTACATTATTTATTTAGCATGCCAATACCCTTTATATAAACCAACACTTTACCAGAGGGGTAGGGGGATCTTTGGACGCATCCTAACAATTTTTCTCATAAACCGAACATGACAGATTCGTCAGAGATTGATCGAGCGAGCGCAGTTCATCTGATGGGGTGCCGAATTATAATGCGAGGGGTATTTTTGTACCCCAAGACGTTTGTGCTCATCGATAGGTTTTAGAATAACATCTGTGATTTCTATTATATCAAGTTGGGAGACGTGCCTGTGGGTGTTCATTTGGGATCTAAACACCGCTTTCATGTAAAAAAATTCGCATGTAAATGACTACCGACTGAAAAATGGTACTTTATCTAGAAACAGTAAAAACTGTACCTAATAAATAATGAATGATGTTATTAGCTGACTTTGCCCGTGTCGATGGTGGAAATTTCCCCAGGGGAACTTACTACCGGGATAAAAAATGTCCTATGTTCTAAACCAAGTTCTTGACTACCTGTGTGCTTTTAATTGATCTGTTCAGACCTCAAGGTAATAGACAAAGTAACTTTCGCACTTATAATTATTTTATTTATTAAAACTTAATGCACTTTCGTTAGGTTAGTGGCCCAAAAAGTCTGACAACCAGTCTTACCAAGGGGTATTGTATTACCCAGTACTAACTGGGTTGTGGAGGTCAGATAGGCAATCGCTCCATGTAAAATACTGATATTCAGCTGCATCCGGTTAGACTGGAAGCCGACCCCAACATAGTTGGGAAAAGGCTAGGCAGATGATGATTAAAACTTAATGCACATAATGTACAAAAACTCTCTACTAAGGCGGGCTAAATCGTTGGGTATTATCTACCAGTCTACCTTGTGGTGATGCCGAGAAAAAACATAATAATTATAAATACCTATGCAGTAATTAGTGATGATGTTCTCTTTGCTTAAATTTCAGTTATGTTAAATCTTGTAATTATTATTCATCATCACCATTTTGTTTCTTCTCATTTATTTTAGGACTGTTTAAGATTACAAATTCTTTCTGTACCTCACCAGGACCGGTTTTGTCAAATTCAAACATCCGAGAAATTGGCTCTGTTTTTTTTTTCTAATTAAAGTGGCATTAAAGAGTTTATACAAACAAATTGCATTTTAAGCTTCTTAATTTTTTTCCCGGGCGTCTGAAGAAAATCTTCCTTCGACGGAGGGCGCACTACCCTTGAAAAAATATAAAAAGTATTATCAAAGAAGAAGACAGTTCGGGCCGCATTTGTAACTGTCGCAGGCCCTATGATGAAAAATTAGTTCAGTCCTCGTGACAAAGGCGAGCTAAACCCACTATACATGGTTATCTCACTCTAACTTACGAGGTGTATGAGGGAGAAAAGGGACGGATAGATGCTGCGTTTCCAATAGCAAATGACACAGATAGCTTAGGGATGACCGTAGGAGCGAACAGCAAGTTTTTGACAGGGCCCATTTATTGTGTATTGAATATCAATATAATTTCCGTGAGAGTCGATTTTTGTGCCATAGTGTGTGTGTCCCTCGAGTGAGGAGTTTGGGCACACAGATTACGACCAATAGCAAATATTGTGCGTGATTGATGTGGCGAGACGCCTCCGTGGATCTGCAATTTCTTTGCTTTGTTCTTTTGTTTTTCTTGTACGCAAATTCCAATGAGTTTGATGGATTGTAGTAGAATGAAGGTGACAAAGTATCAGGCGAGCATAACAAAATTAATATTTTGTATTTTATTTGTGCTTTATTTTTTAATAAATAGTCGGCCGATTACTAAGCTATAAAAATGTGGTGTTTGGATTCGTTATGAATTACTTGAAAGAAGAATAATGTCTTTTTCTTTGAATAATAAATTAAAGAATTTGTATCATGTGCTATTAAAGAGTAATCAGTATTTCGTACCCAAACTAAACTGTTCAAGGTAGAGTATTTCTAAAGGTTCCAACAGAAGCCGTTCCCAATTGCGAATATTCTCTGAACTTCCTGTAAAATACTTTAACAATATCTTTCCACAAACTTTGACCCTGGACTGGAATGTCTTGCACTCGCTCGCAAATGGACAGGATTATATAATAATGGCACGACCACTCCGTCTACTTGTGGCGCAGCTACGACCACCATACATTTCTAGATTGTTGACTAACAATCTAGAAAAAAATATTAAGAAGGCACTACTACTTCCTGTTATTTTCTACTTCTTATATCGTTTATATAACCTAAATTACTGACCAAATTTGTCTCAAACCTTGACCGTCACAGGAATGTCTTGTACTCGCACCCAAATGGACAGGATTATATAATAATGGCGCGACCACTCCGTCTACGTGCGGCGCAGCTACGCCCACCATACATAGTCAACAATCTAGAAAAAATGATTAAGAAGGCACTACTAATTCATGTTATTTTCTCCTTCTTACATCGTTTACATAACCTAAATTACTGACCAAATTTGCCTCAAACCTTGACCGTCACTGGATTGTCTTGCACTCGCACGCAAATGGACAGGATTATCCAATAATGGCGCGACCATTCCGTCTAAGTGCGGCGCAGCTACGCCCACCATACATAGTCAACAATCTAGAAAAAATGATTAAGAAGGCACTACTAATTCATGTTATTTTCTCCTTCTTACATCGTTTATATAACCTAAATTACTGACCAAATTTGCCTCAAACCTTGACCGTCACTGGATTGTCTTGCACTCGCACGCAAATGGACAGGATTATCCAATAATGGCGCGACCATTCCGTCTAAGTGCGGCGCAGCTACGCCACTGTACCGTACCGTACATAATCGATTGTCTTGCTGCCGTAATACAACCGCTTATGCTGAGTGGATTTACTGAGATTAAGGATTTCATTTGAAAATTGAATGTTATTTAGGTCGCTGTTTAATACTTTTTGAGCGATCTCTAGGGGTTTGGAGCGGAAACGCTGATTACTGGTAACTGTAATTTTGGTTAAAATAGTTGTTTTTCTCTCTGTTAAGGGTCTGTGGTACTAGATATGTCTGAATCGTAGATCCAAAAAGCCGATATACAAAAAAACAAACACAAAAAAAACCGAATAGTACAAATTCGCTTAGGATCGATGGTGAGCAGCTGATAAAGTAAAGTCGTATGTTTTTGCTCCGTTGATGTAATTGCTAAATTGTGTACCAGTGCGAGGATAAATAAATAAATCCATTGTCAGGAATTTATTAAGAGGTGCTAAATCAGGCCATAAGATATCTCCTGTATAAAAGCATTTCTACACTGTGCAATGTTGCTTAAAGAACATAATAATATCGATATTCAAAGGAACAAATATTTGTGATTACCTCAATCAATCGTAAATTCTACTCACATTAGTTTGTCTTACATAGTGGCCACAACTCTCCTATAAGGTAGCCACTAGCCACCTGTCACCTCGTAATGTAGTTGTAGATTATATCGTCAGTCGGCGTATAAAGTCATTAGCACCTATACTTACTTTGATACCAACATTATGAACTACTTACCAGTTAAATGTTATAGTGAGTTGATTAATGCAACTGCTTAAAATGTCTTAACAAATAAACCTAGGTACACGAAAATTACACAGCTACGTAGTATCTCTCCTTACATATACTATACTAACTGTAATGTGACGTCCTCCAGAATAATAAAAAACAGGTTTCCGAGAGCACACGAGATAAATCGGTGAAAAACTCAATAATTGTCATGAAATAAAATCAATTTGTTTGAAATATTTTTTTCGACTAAGTTTCTGCAACTACTACAAGTATTTCGGAAAACCTGTTAAAACCAGTTATGCAGGCAACATCAATCAATAAAACCAGGGTATCGTAGGCCACTGTTGGAGTTAGGCCTGTCCTAAACCATTGTATCATGCAGTCTGTCCCAACTACTGGTCTAAGGTCCTAAAGATGTAGCTAACCTAAGCATTTTTTTTTTACTAATAGTAAACAAACCTAAAATTTTCCATCCCCCCCCTGAAATTTTACACAAACATTACAGAAGCATATAACCAAGATCCACCGAAGCCATCACAGTACATAAATAGCGAGTCCACAATTGGTTGACAGACCTACCATGACCCCTCAGGTGACAATTACACGACTACGTATGGTAACCTCCTTTTATCTACATTACCCAAAGCAATCATCACGCCATCCATGATCAGCCAGAATCAGGAAGCTGTATAAATTGTAGAACGACAAAAAAAAAACAAATATAGTATCCTTATCATCTTTCCCAAATGTCTAGGTAAATCTATACACAGTCTAAAATTTACCAAATATCCCCTGAAATTTTCCACAGACATTATATAAGCATATAACCAAGCTCCACCGAAGTCATCAAAGTAAAATCACAGTACATAGCGAGTACACAATCGGTTGACCGTCGCGCGGAGCCGGCCACAGGCAAATGACAAGGAATTAGTTGGTAATGGCGAGACCATTGTACCTAACTGCCTGGTGGCTCACCTAGACATACATAATTGATTATCCCACTAAACCCTTCTGTGGAAGTTTGGATCTAGAATTTTAGTATGTTTTTTGAGGCACGGTTTTAATATTTTGTGAGTGACTCAAAAAGGATTTAAAAGAAGTCTCCTGAATCAAGTTAAATTCTGACTGCGAATAGAGAAAACCTGTTTCTGTGTTATTTTTTCTGATATTTATTATACGATTATGATCAGAAAAAATTAACAGACACAAAAAAAAAAAAAAACCTAACTGAAAAAACTGAAAAGCTGGAGCAGTCGGGGCCCATTTGAATCTAAAATTATGAAAATAATGTGCTTGTTTTATGCTTTTCAGTTTTTTCAGTCGGGATTTTTAGTTTTTGACTACTCTTTTATTTCCAGCTTTTTAGTTTAGTAACGTGAAAGATTTCGCAGTCTCCCTTATTATATGATTTGTCACTTTGAATTACTTTTAAACATATAAGTTATATATATTTTTGTAATCACCCTTCAAAACCCTTCGTTTGAATATTATTCACTGAAGTATACAGTTCAGTGAATTATATTTTCACAAGATTCTCTTAGGAGACTTAGCAAATTATTATTAGTCCTATTTTTTTGACAATTATCGGCGAAATCCACTACCTACCTTCATAACGTTATCTATACTTTTTGATGCTACAATGACACAGTCATCCATGCATACTCTTTGGTAACTAATTACCTACCTGCAATATGTGTAGACATGCATCTCCAACGATGTTTTACATTATTACCTCGTGTTTCCAGTAAGAGGAAACTTACTGCAAACACTCCTCCCTGGAGATCCCAAGAAAGTCGCGTTGCCTTTGCAGGAACCACGTGTTGCAGTACACGGTTATAATAAACATGTAAAGAAGACGTTTTGGGTAGAATAACGATAAAACAATATGAATATTGAATATCATATATATAAATTACTATATTTGTAGATAGTTTGGTGCTGCATTAAAGGGAATCGACTGTCGTGTATGGGCATATGATGAGGAGGGAAGAATGAGTAAAAGAGTAAAGAATATAAATGTTGATGGATGAAGAGGGAGAGGAAGACCAAAGAAACGATGGAGAGAATGTGTGAGGAATGATATGAAAAGAAAAGAAGGTGTAAATGATAGCGAGGCGGTTGACAGAGAAGAATGGAAGAATCTAATTCAAATTTTGATCTTGTTAATAGATCTGTAACCTTTAAAAAGACAAATTCTTTTGCAGTCTACTAATAAACCGAGCCTCTTTAAATGCAAGAATCAAAAGCAACACAAAAAGAAATCACCCCCAAAAATTATCTTTATTAAAACATCTGATAAAAAAAAATTAAACAAAGCCCCATGACACACATTGTGAGAATACAGGTAATTAAATCAGGAATAAAAATTCAAGGTTGGAATATGGCTGATAATCTTATTTATCTGTGTCAAACGCCGGCTTTTTTACTAAGACGAATCTGTCACAGATTATCTCAAGCTATTATTCATTCCTTTTGCTTTAGGACCAATCTGACAGCTGTCTTAACCCTTTTTAACCAATGAGAATGTCATAGGCGCACGATTTACATTAAGACTTCTTTTTTCGTCCCAGCTTAGTATATTAAGTGCTTTTTTATTACGTTTTAATATCCTTGTTGTTTTTTGTTAGTGTTTAAAAGGAAGGGATTTAATTATTTTGTTAGGTGACTTAAATTCTTGGGGACGACTGTGAGTCAGGCTGTTTCCTTGAAAGTAAATAGGGAAAACTATAGAATTTCAACCACAGAGTCTATACTTTACCTAACTTTTTATAGACCGACTGCTTTAATGAGTCCTCGCGAAGGTATCAGTTTAATTGGAATTTTCTGAAGGTTATTGAATGGTTTAATTTGTATCGTAATATCTACATGGATTTTGGTTATTTTAAAGCAAATAACCTGTGGGATATTGTTAGGACATTTTGGACGCTTAAAGTGCCTTTGATGGGAAGAGGCGGAGGACTCATTAAAGCGGTCGGTCTATAGTTACTGTATGTTTTTTATTAAAGTGATCAATGGTCTGCGGCGATCATAACCTACTGTGATAATAAATACAGAAGCAGATACATTTTCATAATAAAAACTTAACTTACTACCGAATTTGACAAAAACACGTGTACAGTCATTAAACTGTATGAACCAATACATTAACTAAATAACAGCAAACATAAAACGCGACACCCATTACCTATTAAAAAAAAAACAAGCAATAATATTATTTATTACCACAATAAACACATTTTAATTAACGTTATCTATTCACAATCGCGTAATTAATAGCAGCAATAAAATTAACCCGCCATGTTTCAAATAAAACGGTCGAAACAAAACTTCCTAACAAAATAAACGATACTCATAATACATCATTTGTGTAGCTATCAATAAAGCGGCCGAATCTTAACATCTCACTAACATCTCAATTTCTTGTATTGGAAACAACAATAATATTTCCTGAAACAGGATATTTATTTAAAACAAGGCGTTGATAAAGTAATTTTCTTTTAACCTTAACCATGTCTTCATGGAGTGGTCATTACTTAGCAATGGTACACAGCCCGCTCTGAGCAATGGCTACCTATTAATCAAAATGCCATATTTTTGTCTCGCTCCTTTTGTACTTCCGTTCCTCTCTCACTAGTCACGGATATCTCGTTTTTATTTGTTGCCAAGTATCTTTCTAAAACGTTAATCTCATCAGACGAAAACAATCCCTAATTGTTTTGTCGTTAGCTCTTATTTCAAGTGTGTTATTTGGCTACTTATTACCTTTTTCGTTGGGTGATCATACTCAGGTTCTGCAGTCTTACTCTCCTGAGACGAAATTCGGTCTTTTTTTTCGTCTCTCCATCACAGATCCTTTTTTCGCTTTTTCAGAATAGACGTAGGAAAGCGTTCTTGCCTTCGTCCATTTCTTACGCATTATCTCGTAATCATTAGTTTCACCATTTCCTTGATAGTAAAAGGTTTTTAGACAACTCAATTAAGTAGATAGATTATTTTTACACTTTCGTTTCACGGACGTAAGTAAACATAGAGCTGAGATACCTAATTCTACTTTGTCGCACAAGTTACTTAAGAAACTTACTTTATTATATTAGTGTCTACTAGCGAGGGTGAATTTAAATAGACAGAAATCTACTATCTACTATATAATCTAACTTCTGACCCTATGACCTCAACAGGTCCCTATATCGTGTAACCTTTCCAATCTGCAACGTATTAATCGTTTTAATGACAAAATTCTGGAGGTCATTAATATTTTATTGACTGTTGAAAAACATTCGAAACTTATTACATAAATAGAAAAAGAAAGTTCGCATTTCTTGGATAACTATTTAAAAAAAAACATGTTAAATTTTGAATGTTGACGCATCTAAGATGAAGGGTTTACGATTAGCATAAAATAATGTACATATACTACATAATTTATATACGAGCAGGGAAACGACATCAATAAACACCTCAATAAAAATCCAGCATCTATAAACCAATTCCCATATTCATATTTCTCAACTCCATAATAATTCCCAAACTCTCTACTAACACAATCATTCTATTTATAATATTTAAAACAATAAACAAACTAATCACTAATCTTATCAACACTATGCCTGCAGCTTCTTCACATCCTTATGTTACATGTCACCGGTCCCTCCCTCCTTGCTGAAGTGCACACGTCAGCAGCCATCGGCCATGACACATACTTGTTTCTGCTAAACTTAAATATCGCGGGAACTTGGTATTTCATTTTGTCGTATGAAGTTGGCATTTTGGTGGAGTAATTATGTTTGGCAGATGTTTTATCGTAGATGAAAATGTGATAGGTTTGTAATAAGTGTTAACTTTATTCATTTAATTAATCTTAAGAGTAATTTATAAAGCATATTTTTGGATAATGATATAAAAGTTGCCTTTTTAGCGAAATCAAAGCATTTATTTTAAGTAGGCCAGTTACAGGCACTTTTGAACTGTCGAAACAAAGACAACAATGAAATTAATGTAGCTACAGTCCCAGTCACAAGGCATAAAAACTGTGAAAGTACTATAGTTGCAAATTCCAAAGCGTAGATCTCTATGCAGAAGAACGGGCAAGAAATTCCATGGGCACTCTTTTAAATCAGAATATTGTTACAAAACCTTGGTTACATCATTGATGTTTGGATGATATATTATGTGCGAACGATGTAGCAAGATGTGCACATAAAAGTGTCCATGCGATTGCGAGAATTGGATAAAACTATCGTACAGTGTCATAATTCTAATGAAGGATATAGGTAAAGCTACGTAGTGGAGTATTTAAGTCATGGTAATTCTTGATGACCGATCAGCAGCATATTAGCAGCCTCTCCAATTGCGCAAAACATAAGCAAACAGGTTACAATGATAGTAGGCGGTAAGTGTCACCGTCTTTCTATTGATGTGATCTTTAACCCAGCACTCACTGTTAAAACCTTTGAGGTGCGCCTACGCATTAACAGATTTCGTCGTAGTTTTTTATCTTGTTTAGATGTATTGATTCAATCCAGCCTAGGGCAGTACATAGGCCTCTTCTATTGTAAACCTACACTGGCTACAAAGGTTGATAACCCTGTCACATTTGTGAAAAAATGCCCTAACTAATCACGGAGTTAACAAATAAAAATCAATTCTAGATTCCGTGTACTTTTGTCAAGGGCCACATCATTATTATCCGTCATTAACAGCCTTGTCTTTTGCTAAGTATATAGACCTTCTCCTTTCATAATACTTCTCTGATCTGTTATTAAGGTCCTGCCATCACCTTTTGTAAAAAAAAATTAACTCCCATTTTTTATGTAAACTTAAACAATCGCACTATGGGGTTTTGTTCAATGAAAGGATGGGTTTGTAATCAGAAATCACTGACTATGCAGGGTCAATCGATCGAACTCAATTTTAACAGGATTCAAAATGTGACACATGTCACAATGTGACACGTCTTCGTCACTGGTCAATGATATTTCCCACAAGTGTCACGTCATTCATCACCGAACCCAGTGGCGTGCTACTTAGATGATGATCAGTGTTTTATCGCGATCGTACCCAGTGTTGGTACATGCTGGAGAACATTTGCATATAATGGTACGACGCGATGCCATTCGTCAAATTGTGTGAGTGACACCTACTTTATAAGAGGTGTTCGGATTTTGAAGAGAATTTACTTACATACTGACTGATTTTAATTAAGGTTATTCTTTACATTATATACAAACTACAAATAGATCTAAATAGTAGGTACCTACAAATATACAAGGACAACAATAGGACACTTGGGCGTCAAAGTACTCCTCCGCATCGCTGTCATCCAGGAACGTGCTCAGAAGAACGGCAGCGTTGCCACGTTGAATGACAATACTAATTCTTTGACCAAAGAAAAAGCCAGCCCTCTGGTCACGCGAAATGTCGACTAGTCGGCGAGAGACTTACTTAAAAAGGAGACGCGGGCCCCATGACCCGAGCATTTCGACCCCAAACGGCTCAAAACTGTAGCTACCAATCAGGCTTGAGTTATTATTATTAATATGTCTTTCTGATTAAGTTTTAACGAGAAATTTATTGCCACTATCGGATGCACCTACACGCTGACGTAATGCTATATAAAAGTAGAAGTTCAGATACCTTCTTTATCGTTGATTTGAAGCTTACGCACATAAAAGAAAATACTAACGTTTTACGTGTACCTAGAGTTTTCTTGATATTTATATCTATTATTTTGAGCTTTTCTTAAAAGACGTATTGTATAGTTACTTTTGATCTTTGAAAAATGTGGCTGTAAACAAAAAAAAATACTTCGTTCCTGTTCTTGTGACAGATATTTTTCCCATGAGACAGCAAATAAAAATTGTAATGAGACCATAATAATTATATAAAACAACTTTTTACACAACAAATAAATTACCCTATATTACATCGTCATTATGCATCGGAACAAAAATAAATAAATGAGTTGTAATAACTCTTAAATTCATTGTTGCGAATAATTCACATAATCAATTCCTCTTTTCAGATCACGAAGCCGACGTCACAGCATCTCCTGCAAGAAAAAGGAAAAAAAAACAAATCAATATTCAACGTAATAAAGAAACACCATGTAAATAAAAACAGGGGAAGGGTAAATAAAACCTATAGGCAGAACGCATTAGGGTATTCGGGCAAGACGCCATTGTTGTCATATCGTGGATAAACTATGACATTAATCAATGGAGGACAACAATAGTACCGCTCACCTCAAACTGAACTCATCTCACCAACATACCTTGAACCCTACTCACTTGTACGAAGTTCTAGACTTGAGAACTCTCGAAGGTCAAGGAAACCTGGTTGGAAGTATCAAGTGAATACATCTACATAATGTGGGCAACAGCACACCACTAGATAACGGTTATTGTGACGACAATTCGATTCTACCCACGTGGTTATTGGAAGCTCAAGATATAAGTGCTTATGTACCAGAAACTGGGTGTATATAAGTAAAAACATGTAAAAAAAATGTCTGATATTTGTTAAATAAATATTTGTTATTATATGTAAGACAAGATTGCTACCTTTGTCTTTCATTTATGTACTGGCTTTTCATTATACCACAAATGCAACAAAATATGTCGTCAAAAACAAAGCTAAAGTTAAACAACTAGACAACTAGGAGGAGTTTTTTGATGCTCTTTTATAGTTTGTTGTTAGTTTATTTATTTTAGGCTATTTAATAGTTTTTAATTTAATAATGTATTTAGTTAGTTTACTCTACTTAATTAAATTAAAATAACTAGACAAATCGTAACGAAGATTGACAAAGCATCAAACGAGTTTCTCCAATCATCATCACTCTCATTTCAGCCGAAAGACGTCCACTGCTGGACATAGACCTCCCCCAAGTGTCGCCACATTGACCGGTGCCGTGCGACTCGCATCCAGCGGATCCCTGCAACCTGCTGTTTCTCCAATATTCCCTTATAATGTAGTAGGCAACAATTCACTGTACATTTTAATCAAAAAATTATACATAGGCGCAGTCCAAACTCATATCCCTGATCAATACCAAAGCCAGGAACTGCAAACCGCAGTCCCGAACTGAAACCAAAATTAATTTGTGATATGCAAAATCAAATCCCTAACGACACTCGCATTCATTCCCCACCATTTCACTCGGCTCATTAATCAAGAGGGTTCCTTCAACGGGGACAGATAATTTCATTAGTAGATATGTGGTAGTATAGGTATTACTGAATTCACTGAAAGTTAGCGTTCATCATATATCTGGCCCCTTTGTGTAAGCCTGTCTTTTCTTCCCTTATACATTGCCAAGGAGTTTACACTTAATTCTCGAAAGTGTTGAGTGATAATGATGTCGGGGATTCTAGAAGAAGTGGCGAAATATATGTATACTCTTCGCCTCTGCCAACCCTTTCAGTAAATACAGACATGATGTGTCTTGCAGATTTCTTAAATACTTATCTAGAACATGTAATTAATGGTTTCATCATCATCATTTCAGCCGAAAGACGTCCAGTGCTGGACATAGGCCTCCCCCAAGTGTCAAGTCATTGACCGATCCCGTGCGTATCGCATCCAGCGGATCCCCGCAACCTTTACCAGGTCATCGGTCCACCTAGTGGCAGGCCTTCCAACGCGACGTCTTCCAGTTCGCGGTCGCCGCTCCAGAACTTTCCGGCCCCATCGGACATCCGTTCTGCGAGCAATATGCCCTGCCCACTGCCACTTAAGTTTGGCTATTCTTCGGGCTACGTCGGTAACCTTGGTTCTCTTACGGATTTCCTCATTTCTGATTTGATCACGCAAGGAAACTCCGAGCATAGCCCTCTGCATTGCCCTTTGGGTGACTTTAAGTCTTCTGATGAGGCCCATGGCCCATTAATGGTTTATTATTACAATAAATATCGTCAGCGTCAGTGCTGGACCTTGTATATCGGTGGCGAAGGCTCCATACAACTCGATTCCTACCGGCTTCCCTTTGAAAAATGGCACAGTCAGAATTCTATAAACAAATAAAATAATCAGATTAAATATATGTACTGCGGCTTACCTCTTACAAAACGACCCTTCGCTACTGTAGTATATGCACAACACCCTTTTTACAGAAGAAAAACTATTTTAAATATCAACCAACAAGTATGTCGAAGGTAATAAATTTCATGAATTACATTTGATTTGATTTGATTTGCTGACTATCTATATATTTTACCGCTATATGGCAGGCTTAGTACTTAATTTATCCATTTTGATGAATAAATATAGATACAAGGTCCTGCTCTGACGCCGAAGATATCGTTTGGCCCAGTAACTAGGTTTTGGAGGCCAGGTAGGCAGACACTCTACGTAAAGTACTGCTATTCAACTGCATCCCGTTAGACTGGAAATCGACTCCAACATAGTCTAGAATAAGCTGGGCAGACGATGACCTAGAAATTAAAATTCCGTATTGGTACGGACATAAATATTACCAATATTTTGTCTTGAACCATTTCGTACTGCGAACACCTGATCCAAAAT
Source organism: Noctua janthina (assembly GCA_963576755.1). Classification (NCBI taxonomy): domain Eukaryota; kingdom Metazoa; phylum Arthropoda; class Insecta; order Lepidoptera; family Noctuidae; genus Noctua; species Noctua janthina. The sequence continues at coordinate 11,933,767 of OY755051.1, read as the reverse complement.
TAAACTTGTTTGCTAAAAGAGTTCATTCACCTGTGTACAAGATTGAGTCATTACCTCTCAATAGCCAATCAACGCCTTTGCCCTTAGGCTACTGATGTTTTTAATAATTTTATTAAGTCCAAAACAAACTACGTTAATAAAGTTGTTAATCATGGAATACCATTCAACTTTTTAAGTATTATATATCTAGACTTTATGGCACCTGGAACAAAAAGGTTCGTCTATACGGTTTCGAAACTCCGTAGTAAAAAGGTGAAAGCTACGACCTCCCTTGGAGGAGAAAAGCTAGGAAACAAGCGACACACGAAATACTTGCTATTGTGTCGTGGAGCGACGAGATTGGATCCCGCGACGTTGTGATAGAGGCCTTTGGGAAGCTGCACCAGAAATCTGCTGAAATTTTGTACGTTTATGAACAGCATAAGGTCATAGATGGATACATTAAGTATAACCATACTACCAGATAAAAAAAAAAAAATTAAAGAGATTGGAATGAAAAAAATTTAGAATTGAAATTCATGACCTAAACACGAATTGAATATAAACAAAACAAAGTTGGTTTAATATTATGATCACTCATACAAAAATCCAAGCAGGAAGTCTTAAACTCAATTATATTATTTAAATTCTCATTTCATTTCTTTTTACTCTCGGGCCAAAGTTCCAAAATGTGGGCAAGGAAATAAACAAAAAGTGGGGCAACAAAAATATGAAGGAACCCCGCGGAGCTTATCCGTAGACACGCAATGATATTAGAGAAATCGGAACACCGCATTATTGTATACGATGACAGCGGTAAGCGGTGGAGCTGAGCGTAGCGGAGCGGAGAAATGCTATTTTAAGCGGTAAAAGGAATGCTTAAGGAAGGAAATGTCGATTTTGTCGTCAGAAAAAATAAATGCAATACTTACTAGAAAAACTTTTTATCATTCTCATGAACTTTGTTTGTTTTTCTATGGTGACTGGAAAGTTCGTGAAACCGAAATCTACAGCATTGGTTATCATTCCTTTTCTGCAAACTATTTGTATTATGACTTTGATAGGACCAACGAATACCTGATGAATTTTTTGACTCCATATCCAACTAAAGAATTCACCAGCCTTGCCATAATATTTTCCACTTCTAATATTTTGTACAATGATCAAGAAGGTGACATCCATAGGAGAATATGCATTAGTAACTTCGTAATAAACTTTACGATCCCTACGAACATAATCTGACTCATTAATCTCTTCAGCACCTACTTAAATAATGACGTAAGTACTAACGTAACGTGTTACGTTGCGTTGATTGAATTTATCACGAGGCGTTTCATCAAAATGTGGTGTTAGTGTCACCGAGGCGAGACTGGTTTTGAGGTCACCATGTATACGTAGACAGACCCGCCAGTAATCTTTAGTAAAATGAATAATAATTATTTTTTTGTCAATGCCTTTACGTAAATCTACGACTGATGCTCGTCTCAAGAGTTCTTTTATATAGGTACAGTTCGATCACCACCAGCTACGTTCTTAGCCATTGCATTGACAACTTCATTCTTCATTTCAGATGCCTGTAGACCCTCTGGAAATTATCCAACAATCTTCATTATAAACCGTTTACTTATCTTTAAATTCTTTGTGTAATCACTCTGTCTAGACCTTTAATGTTATCCGGTCCTACATTAAATACTTCCAAAACCGAACCTGCCCAGATTCCTGCACATCTTAAACTAGATTATATCTTGGCTATGATTACACGCTTACCAGCTGGTATCTGCGGATTATCTTTATTGAATGCCACACGCTGCTCACAGCACGCCGCCAAACATAACTTACTGCAGACTACGGACCGTGCAACAAGGGTTTTATCTCGTTATTTTTGTCTAACTAGCATTTTTGTTGGTAAGTTTTTGAGGGGTAAGAAAATTGGCTATAACTTAGGTATTTTTGAAGGAGAAATGAAGGAGGTCTGGCAATTATATAGCGAAAGAGCAGAAAATGTAAGATACAATAATACTGAATCTACTAACGTTAGATGAGGATCTGAAAGTCCTTGATCAAGCTGGAACACTCAGAGATGATTGTAATGACGATGAAGGATGAACCAAATCCGATTGGCTATTACAACATTCAAAAGACTCAATTGCTAAAGAGCTACCAGATCTAGTCCAATAAAACATAACGCATAACAGCGATTATTTAGTCGTTACTCTATCAGGCAGTTAGTATCTCTATTATTAAGTAATTTGAAGTGCTATCACTGAATGCAATTTCCAGTTTATTTGTGGTAGCGTAAGTAGGTCCAGATGAATCGAGTAACGCAATGAGACAACGCTGACGACTTACAGCTCTACTGTTAAGCAGGTACTAACCAGCTTATCCGGTGTGATTGAGGACCTAAACTGGAATTTATGAGTAGTCAAAGACTAGTCTGGTCTTTTCGGGGTCCGGTTAACCCAACCAAGTGTTAGGTTATTATTGTAGGGAGCTCCCATAACTTGAGAAGGCTGAATGGTTTAACGGTGCCACCAGTTACCTTTGACGGCGCAGTCATTCTGTTTAAATCTGACGTCAAGGATCTGAATTTGCATGTTTTTGTCTCTGCATAACCCTAAGGTAGATTGGTAGAAATTGCCCAAGGCATTCAGTCCGCCTTTGAACAGTTTTTATGCATAAACATAACAAAACTTCCGTCGTTATCCCAGAAGGGTTAGGCAGAGGTGTACCTAATAGTACATCCACATTTCGCCAGTAATGTTTAAGTCCCATGTAATAGGGGGCGACCCTATTGCCATCAACTGGGCACAAATCCAGAATCAGTGGAAAAACCCAAACCCATTTTGTCCGACCTAGAAATCGAACCCAGGACCTCATGTTCAGCAGTCGCGCGTTTGTGCATAAAATGTTAATAAATAAATAAATTACAAGGTCTGAGGCGGATATTACGTTTGCTAGAGGATGTTCGACAAACTGGAGGAGAACTGAGGCGCATTGTGAGCTCTTGAGAGTAAAATCTGTAATGTTATCCTACCAACATAAGAAAAAGTAAGTATAAGCGAAATGAGTGAGTGTATGACTGAAGGCAGACAGAGATGGCGCTATTTATAATAAAGCTACCGTTATATGCCTACTTTGAAATAAAAAATATATTTTAGGACTAAACTTGTAATTAGTAGAAAATAAAATACTTTAGATAAGTGTACACGGTAAGGACCAAATGTGTTAGAGAATTCGGATAAAAATGATTTGAAATCTCAGAATTGATTTTATTTTACTAAGTATTTACCAACAAAGTAATTAGTTTCCTTCTGTGAAAATTGATCATGCATTCTGACAATTTTATAGATAGGAGTGTATTTTCCTCTACCACGAAATTAATGGGAAGTGTCTATCTATGGGAAACTGGCTATCCAATAGTCAAAGAACTACCTAATCTTATTGAGTGAGTGCTTTCAGGAAATGCACATCACGTTATAGATGAAGGAGACCGAGTAATGATTTAGAACAGCGCTTTAATGTTAAACATAAAAACAGTATTTAACTTTCTTTACAAGTAGTCAGTGGTCTAAAAAGTCTAACAACCAGTCTTACCAAGGGGTATCGTATTACCCGTTAACTGGGTTGTGGAGGTCAGATAATAGGCAGTCGCTCCATGTAAAATACTATGTAATATATTCAGCTGCATCGTTGGGAAAAGGCTAAGCAGATAATGATAAAGACAGTATTAAACTCATTAAATTAATTAAAATATCAATTAATTTTACTACCTGCCTATGCTCTAGATTAATTCACAGTACATATAACACAGTAGGCTAGCATTGATGTTATTTTGGTGTGTGATCATAATCAAATTTCCGTTGAATGTTACCTTCATAGTTGACAAAGACAAAATTGGTCGTTATTTCACCGGTGATATAAAGGATGGTAACAATGCCATAACCTTAGAAATATTTGACTTTGAATTTCCTTATTAAAATTAGATTAGACCAAAAATGGCAGTAGCTCAAAAACAACATCTAAAAATTAGAAAGTGCAATATTTTGCTCAACATAAAATGGCATTAAGACATCGTGACTGTACACTTGGCATCACGAGTTGCCTATGCAAATGATGTGAACCAACCTTGGACCGACAAAGGCGCCTCAACCGACACCGACCATTGTTTTCCAACAATACAAGAACACGACACACTTCAGAAGAGCACGAACAAAGTATAAGATCAGTTAAACACAGAGAAACACTGTGTCGTATCTTAAGGTGCTATCATCAATCATTTAATGAGTACCGTTGAATAACATCACATTACATTTAAAGATTATTTGTATTTGTAAAACGGCAACGAATGACATATGGTAAGATTATACGGTTTATTTCTGAATCCGTGTGTATATTTTTTCGTATTAGCACGGAAACTTGTTTTGGATTAACCTATTTTTGAATATATGCAATTATTTATTGGTAAGTATAGATTTTCTTTCTTGACTCAATCAATCAATGCCTTTACTTTTATATAATTTTATCGAATGATTGATAATTCTGTTGACTACTTTGTTACGTTAGCTTGCATAATCGAAAAAAAGATTTAAAATTAATTAAAAATCGAATTTGCTTACAGAATGCTACCTTGTTTTTTTTTATAACTTACTACCACTCAGAAGGCAAGACACTGAAAATCGATGGATATTTGTAAAGGCATAACGCCAAGTTTCCCTAAAAGGTTTGTATCATTAAGGTATTCTGCATTTATATCTATATTAACAGCGGAAATAATTTTCATTTGTGGTCTGACATGTGGTCTAACATCTGAGATGTAAATCATAACTTTTTACTCTTCTCGTGACCAACGGGCTGGAATATTTCTTGGCCGAAGAATCAGCGTTGCCGTCCAACGTGGTGATGCTGCCAGCCTTCTGGGCTCAGTGATGCTGACGATTTTTTTTTATTGATTCCTTTTCCGCTTTTGGTACATGCATATTTTTATTATTATTTTAGGTAATAATGTATGAGAGAAAGTTAATAAAGAATTTTGCTTTTTAGCATTTAGTACTTCTACATTCGTATTGATGCTATTTTGATGTTTCACCATCTGAATTCGTGACAACTAGAGAATATAATAAGGCTTACACGAAGAATTTTCTTTAAAATTCAAAACATGGCACATTTTGATGTTTAGACTTTTTAGAAAATCTATACATTTTTTTATATTTAAAAGAAAGCCCCGAAAATATTTCAACGGCCGTCGGCGGTGCTCTATTTCGGTACTATCCGTCGGCCGTAACACTACCTGCACCAAACAGTCTCAACTTTTTCGTCCCTCCAGATATACTTTCTCACTTATTTATACCGAGAAGTCGTTTAGCAGTATTAAATATCAAACAGGTGATAAAACACGAAAACTTGGCACTCTGACAGACAAATTGACATGCCCATCGGAAGTGACATTAACAATCCTATATAAATACCAACAAATTGGAGTCAGACAAAAATAATCTAATTACCAATCAATATAATAAGGTCAAAGCTTTCATTAGGGTCTAATTATTTTTTAAAGTGTTCGTACATAATGTTGTGGGCGCACAATTTGTGTTAATTCATTAATAATACATGTAATGAGTAACGGTGAAATTAATTGCGTGGTGTCGATCGGGGGGTTAAAAAGGTATTATTAGCTTTAATGGAATTTGTTATTACATTATATGAGCTACATGTCCTTCATTTTTAATTAGCAGGTAAGTAGCAGTTGTCTACACCACGTCAAGCATAATTAATTTATGTCTACTTAAAAAAAACCTTCTTGAGATTTACCGTAGAAAGGATTTTATGCCTGCCTATTAAGTTACAATAACACAATCTAAGTTAAGGTTACAAATGAAAAACTTGATTACGATCTAGAGCTTTAAAGATGTGCGAAACTTAGCTTGAAACGCGCGTAAATTAGTATCTTTACTGATTAATTTCAAAATGAAGGTGTAAGCCTAAATGATTCAAGATTGGCTTGATATTAAAGAAAATTATAAAATTACGGAGGACATCAGTTCATCAGCAGAAGCACCTGTTAAGTAGAGGGAGTGAAATAATTAAAGGTTTGCAAATTACGTTATTACTGGGGAATATTTCATTATTCTTTCCATCATTTGCCTTCGACAGCATGGCAGAACTGGTGTAAAAAGTTCAAAAATTTAATTCTAGAATTGATAAGTCATTATGACGACATTCTTTTTTGACGCGAGCTTGATCGAGAAAACTAGACTTCACACAGTCAAAGACACCAAAGTAGAAACAAAAATCCTAAGTGTCTTATGTCAAATTCACATGTCCATACGTGACTGATCTATAAAGACAGGTCATATACCTACATTAATTAAGATCAGCGAACGCAACATTGACAGCCAAACTGCCAAAGAATTCTTCTTCGAATTCCCACGTTGTACTATTTATTGGATGATATAATTAAGTAATTATTCTACAATGTTAGAGGCTGAGAATAGCCGAGATGTCTGCCAGCAGTCATAATTACCGTTTGAGAGAGCTAGGTGATGAGATTAATGAGTTGCGTGTGAAGAAGGTAAATGATATGCGTGTCGCTTCAGAAAGATCATCTCTTTAGAGATCAGTAGTTTTTGAAAAATGTAGTGTTGGAAAAGGAAGCTTTTCTATGCCGATTAAGATCTACGAGCTAATGCCCACGGCTTTTCCCGCGTGGAGTTCGGTAATTGTCTCAAGGGATCGTACTACCGGGATAAAAAGTATCCTATGTGTTAATCCAGGTTATAAACTATCTGTGTGATAAATTTTATCCAAATCAAATCAGTGGTTTTTGCGTGAAAGAATAACAAACATCCAGAACATACATACATCCATACATCCTCACAAACTTTCGAATTTATAATATTAGTGGGAAGTAGGATTTAGTGTTGAAGAAACTAGTGCAGAATCATTTAAAACTTCAATAGAAGTGGTGTGGTCATTTAAGGTGTTTTTTTTTATTGGTAGCGTTTGATCAAATCAAAAGAAACAAAACAGTTTTGTATTGAATATTATATTTATACTTCAAGAAATCTATATAATTTATTCGACTTTAGGTAAAATATTCAAGACTTACAGAACCACCGTGTAAATATAGAAAAGGTTATAATTTCTTCTTCTGATACATCCAACAAATTGCTTTTTAATAGCGGAGATCTTGATGACACTATGATAATATTACTTCGTTTATTGCCGACATGAAAAGAAAGGCTATTTAGAGATGCAATCAAATAAGTACTTTCAGGTAATAGTTCGTTTCATACGTCATCATCATCTGCCTAACCTTTTCCCAACTATGTTGGGTCCAGTCTAACCGGATGCAGCTGATTACCAGTATTTTACATGGAGCGACTGTCTATCTGACCATTAGTTCGTTTCATACGTGTGGTATTAAAACCTACGAGTATCTTTCGATTGATTTTTTTCGTCTGACGAAGAATTTCGTGAGATTTCATTAGGAACTTCGTTTTTTTATAAAAAAATATTTCGCCGTTGGGTTTCCAATCTATTATAATATAAATGTAGGTATACTTATTTCCTTTTCAAGTTCTCGAGTTTCACAAAGAATACCTCACGCTAAGCCGCATTTAAGTAAGTACCTATTTCTTAGTTTTTGGTTTTCTTGTTCCTACCTACACCCACTTCAAAATTCGTATCTATTTTTGTATTATCCTTTAAAGCTGGTATACCTATTCCATTTGTGCTCAAGTTAAAAAATTCAAGAGATCGCAACACAATATAGTTAGATATACTATATAGACCTACGTATAGTTGATACGTGCTTCCCTTAAGTGACGTAACTGCTCCCCCGCGTCTGTTGTGCTTAAAGCTGGACTGAGTAAAAGTGCTAATTAAAAAGGACAGAAATATATAACTTACCATATATAGGAATAGGACGGTAGCATGTCTATCGGTGTCATCTTCCAATGCAACGCCTGACGGGTACCTCGCGGTAACAAGTTTCTCCGCTAACTTAGGTGAAGTATGTAGTATTATTTCATGTTTTGTAAGTATTTCAGTACTAGTTTCAGCTAGTATTAAATTATGCTGCGATAATAAGTCTCTACAAATAGAAAATTAAAAAAAAAAAACGAATTTTGCCGTAAGAAAAATCATAATTATTATGTTAGGTAGTCAATTCCCATTAGATCAAGTTTATGGTAACTTTATACAGTTAATTTAAAACAAACATTGTCTTGCAATTGTTTCAGGTAGCATATCTAGCGAATTGAACCTAATTAAACTACACACATTGCATTATTATTTCTTTACCGTATTTTTTCATCAATGACTATTCCATCATTTTTTCACTCGATTCATTGTACACTTAGGTACTATCATTTACCTAAACCTTAATTAAGCATAGATTAATTACAAACCTAATTATCAGTTATCTCTAATCAAGGAAAATGTTAATTTTGATTTACCATACAAATCATAGAATATAAAATATATTCCTAACGCTGTAGCAACCTGTTGGGTAGACTGTACACTATAACAAATGAGTTGGGCTGCGTCCGAGTGGCTGACGCGTGGGAGTGGCGGCGCGGGGCGGGGCAAGCGGGGACACCGCCCCAAACAAAATGGCGGCCGCGCGGGCGCCAATTTTGAATTTCAATTTGGATTTGTAAAGAGACTTATAAGAGTTATGTAACGAAAACCAGGGAAAATTACATTTTTTTTTTTCTAATTTCAATTGAGGTATTCCCAGTTTTGGTGTTTATGTCATTTTTTAAAACATATAAAATAAATTAAAATTGAAAGCAGACTAGAATTGTAACATATCCCGCATTAAAATTTTTAATATAAAAAAATGATTTTAGTTAAGATACTGTAACCATATTTGTTTTGTAAACAATTTCTTATGAAAGAGAAGTCATGAATGACATAAAGAAAAACATTCAAATATTCAAATGCCTAACTTATGATTTATAGTCACGTTGGTGTCTCACAATAACTCCCACCATGAATTACCAACGATGACGAATCAATTAATAACAGAATGTCAGATAAGTTATCAAACGTGTCAAAAAGCCAATAAAATCAATTACAGAGTTGACTTGTATCTTAACATGAGACCATAAATTGAACTTATTCCTACAAAGGATCGCCGACAACACGAGTATCTATAAACAAATCGTTATTGCGATTTAAGGACCCATTTAAAAGCTATAAATTTCACAACACACTACAACACCAACCCTATACCAAAAGCGATAGAGTCTAAAATCATTTGCTTAGCAGCAACACCTTAGCTCTCATAAACTATTTTCAGTAACAGCTAAATGAAGAGGCGACTTTTCTATCTCGCTCAAACATGCGTCAAATTTTACAAGCATGAAAGGGACAGGGAATATTTACGAGGTGTTTATATCGATACAGCGGCGTTGATTTAACCATTGCTTTGGTTTATTACAGTCAATAAAATTGAACGTTATGAGGCAAGGTCGTAAGTGAAAAATCGTCAATGATTTATGTCTTCATCTTGGGACAGTAAGTTTGTAAGTTTAAGTTTGATGTTTTTGGGGTTTTTAGTATTAGAATTAATATATGTTTGTTTACAAATGTTTGACAGGATGTATGACTGCTTGTCGAAGAGTGATTTGTATTGATCTTGCATACTGCCAGACCAATTAGAAATACCCGTAAGCATATAGATATAAATAATAGTGGAAAATTGGACTCCAATGAAGGCACAACTACCAATTGAAAAGTCTGGTTCATACAATTAATATACTCAACACAGGATGTAAATTCAGTAAAATTAGCAGGGAACTTTGTATAACCAAGAATAGAGATTTCCAACAATATGATGAAATGAAGAATTTTAAGGTCGGTCAAGCCAAGTCGAAACGTGGACAATATTGATGCTAGGTACTGGTTGAAATCAGAATCCATACCTATAAGAGAACCCAAAACATTAAGAAAGTTCAATAAACTAAACCAGAAACTCACTAGAGTTGAGAAGCAACTTCTTCCAGATACCGATAACAAATAAACATTCTAGTAAGAATACATTATAATACAAAAAATATCTCAACAAGGCTAATTAATCAAACGGAAACTCTGACAGCAGAACTTGTTTTATAAAAACACACCAACAGACAGAATCAGAGTGATTGCTCCAATTGCTTGGTATACGTAGATGATTGTGTTATCTGAGCACGACCGTGAACCCAATCTGTGGCAAGTGCAATGGCACATTGACGAAGCTCATAAATAACACTTATCATCGCTCTCTGAGAGGAGACACCCACCATTTTACTATGACCCCTATCACAAAACAAACTGAATCTAAATCTGTTTACTATGAAAGATCTAGCTTCGTTGGTAGTGGAATTGAAAGAAATTGGATTGTTTACATCCGTTGGTGAATGATGAAAATAGTAAATACATTGGTGCCAATATCAATGTTTTGTAAGTAAATACAATCTAGCCAAATGCCACACACCGTGCTCGAATTAATGTTGATGATACATAAACAGTCTAATTAAATAGAAAAACGTGTAATATTGAAAAAATGTTCGTTGGGTATTTTAGAAATAATGATACACAAAAAACAGTGATCAAAATAATTGAATCGATGCACGGTTCTGTTTGGCACAAAGAACTTTGTGGGACCAAGGCCGACAACCAGATCAATCTGTTATATAACGGGAAACAACAAAAAAAAAGACAGGACTCATTTCAAAAAATAAGTATAATAACTTCCGGTGATATCTGAAATCACCCAGATAAATACATGGCATTTAAAACCCTGCAAAACCATAATTGCCTCAATTTCAAACTTGTCAAAATCGCATTAGTGGAGATCGCACACGAGAATAATGTTTCGCCTTCAGCGTTCATTGGACGTAGGGATTATTAAAAACGCATTAGAGAAGCCACACCTAGTCGTATAAATAGCTTTCGTGAAACAAAAAAATACGTAATTTCAAGATTTGTGTGGGGGAGGTACCAATCAGCCGTAACTGACACGGAAGGTACGAGGTACGGTCGTATCACGCAAAATCATTATTTTGTCGTTAAGCTGACGTATTATAATGACGGTATCTAGAACCACGATCTGGAAGAAAGCCTTTATTTTATAGCCCAAGTTGAGATATGTGCAGCATTACGCACAGCTGTGTTGGAACCTTGACCTTTTTGTACTTTAGCAAAATTGTGTGAGAATCTTGAATTTGAGAAGAGTCTAAAAGCCTATTTATGTTTCCATATGCTACATTTCTATATTCTGTGTATTCTATGTTTTAAAAATGCTGTGGCAAAGTTGGACCCTGTGTGTGTTGTGTCATGTTTTGTTCATATTTTTAAACCATAAAAAATAAGTACAAGATGTTAGACAGTCTCAAATTAGATGATTTCTTAAAACTAGGTTGTATTCGAATTAAAAATTCAGTAATATATCTCGATATTGGTACATAGGTAATATCACAGCAGTTCTCAACGCCTATGAGACTGTTAACTTTCTATTATTTATTTAACACTTCAAGCACAAAAGTACAGAGGTGGACTTAATGCCATAGGCATTTTCTAACAGTCAACCAATCAGTCAATTAGTGTGTCTTACTGTAATGATAAGGTAGTTACAATAAAAATCTCAAAGTACAATCATTATGCTTTATTAATTTCATGTATTTATATATTTATGACAATATCGTCTCGCCTAACCTTATTATGTTACTAATTATAGTTATATTTCATAAATTTTGAATCGATAGGACATAAATGGTAAATAAAATCGTTGAAATTAGGTTCCAATGTCTCTCTACGGACCTAATTTTTGAGTTTTGAGGACAGTTCTCAACAGACTTAAGAATCAGAACTTAATTTTATAAGTAAAACTAATTTTAAAATTTTACATTTCAAACTCATTGTTTCCATCTGGCAAGGGATTTGAAAATTTTGTGGAACATTGCACTGAAAATATATTACCATCTAAGAGGATTTATAACTGACAATGTCGTTAGTACACCATACTTATTGTAGTACACTTTTTAAAAGTAACAACAAATTAAAATACTGCTTAATTCTAGCAATAAAATTACAACACAAACATGTGAATTGAGCAATTAAAAATAATTCAACAAAATGCATCCCAGCCAGACAGCTATCGAATATTCCACCCAATTGCAATAAAAGAAAACGTAAGCGAACCTAATTAGCGAATCAATAAATAAATATTGAATATATCGACAATATACAATTATTACAATTTACATTTCACTTAACGAACACAGCACAAAATTAAAAAAAAAAAGAAAAAAAAATATTTATAGAACCGGCTCACTGAGTTCTTATTAAAAACATTCACTAATTACAATCTATGTGAAAAATAATTTACAAATAGTACTTTTTTATACATTATTACGAAAAAACGTATAACTTGAATCCTGACAAGATCAACCTTTCTATCACTCGCCAATTTTTATAATAATATTCGTAAAACTAACGTGTTACGAGTATATATATTAGATATTTTTTTACGTATATCGGGTTTCTTAATCAATGATTTTATAAAAATACCTTTTCAAAATGATGTATTACGGTTATACCTGAAACGTCAAGCGCCTCCGTATCTACGTATATTCGTTCGTATAAACACCAGTTTATTTCCTAGCTTTGGTATACTGTGAACATGTAACCTCATACCTACATTCCACAAGAGATTTAAAAATCAAAGTATCAAGTTCTGCACCTACGATTGAAGGTAACTTTTGTTTCATTATAAATAAAGTGATTTTCCTCATTCATTTCATTTCCTTTCACCGTGTCCAAGATGTCTTCATTTGACACAACTTTCCTCAATAGAAGTTCAAAGAATATCTCTTTTATGTTCTCATTAAGTATTTTCTAAATTATAAACTTCAATCTCGTAACATTTTACAATAATAATAGATTTCCTATGACGTTTATTATCAGTATTAATTACGTATATGTGTCATCAAAAATCGTATACATTGCACTTGTAAACTGGCCTTCCCGCACTACGGTTACGCGTATAGAAAAAAAGAGACGATCCACAAATCAAAAACACTCATACCGCAAAAAAACTCAAAACACGAATAATATCGTTGTTTCCCAAATTAATCTCAATAATTAATTATTCACACTAAAACAATTGTACATCATATAATCTAAAAATTATTATGTATGTATGTACAGAATAGTATTTAGATAGCTTAATTAAGAAATAAAACATCAAATATATTAAATAATAACAATATGGATACTAATTGCCTTCTTATCAATGGTTAATTATAAGAGGTCCTTATGGTTTTGTGATTCAAAATTATTAGAGAATTTTGTTATTCTTACATAATTTCTGACATAGTGCTTGATACAGAATTTAATAATAAATTATGGACGTCACATTTTTCGTATTTATGTTTTGGAATTTCAAAATACTATTGATGCCAACTTATAGTAGCTATGAAATAAATATTATGAGACATGTAGTATCAAGCACTTTGTCAAGAACTTATATAAACGTAATGACCGATTGCAAATCAGTAGTTAATACCGAGATAATGACAATTAATCAACTATATAATCACATAAATGATGCAGTTTACTAATCATATACACTGCGTTTTTGGTAATTATTGGTATTGAGATTGTTTCTATAAATTAATTTATACTTAACAACTGTAAAAATCTCTTCATCACACTATCATTACTCGAAATCACTAGGTTACGTATTAGTTATAATGTAATATTATCATGAAAAGTCCAACATACAATTTATACAAATTAAACTGTTCTAGTAACTTCGGTCTCGGGGCGTATTGTTTCAGATTTGTGTTCGAAGCAGTCGAACATAATCGTATACACAAAATAAAACACGGAGAACGGAGTTTGTGATTCGGGCGAGGAAATCTGAAACAAGGCACCCCTAGCTTGGACCGCGCGAACTAAGCTAGAGGCCTTTACTGTGGCGAGGTGGGCGGACTCATATTGTCCGGCTCGTCCCCGGAGCCGGGCTCGCCTTTGGTCTTGTTCTCCTTCTTCCACTTCATGCGGCGGTTCTGGAACCAGATCTTGATCTGGCGCTCCGTGAGGCAGAGCGCGTGCGCGATCTCGATCCGTCTCCTCCGCGTCAGGTACCGGTTGAAGTGGAACTCCTTCTCCAGCTCGAGCGTCTGGTACCGGGTGTAGGTTTGCCGACCCCGCTTCCTTTCTGAAATTAGATAATGGTACACGTTAATACGAAACCAGAAAAAAATACAAGAGATTAGTTTTAAAACACGGGGCAACCCTGACAGACGGCAGACGTTAAAAACTGCATAGGCATTTCTGATAAATGTTGGGTTATTTGTAAACGGCGAACACTCCCGCGCCGAGTTAATTGAAAATTGTTTTGAGCTTATCAATTTGTTAATTATTTTTGCTTGTTGGGCATCTTTCGACTGTCGGGAGTTCTGGAGTCTTATAGAAATCAGTGCGCTGGGAAATGGTAATCTAATTTAAGAAACATTAATTCGCAATCGGCCAAGTCAAGAAATTCTGTAATCCAAGATATTACACATTGCTTCGTATTCACAACAGACATTAGACATTTTTTACCATAAAGTTATCAGTTAAGTTATCTTTTAAAAACATGCTCGTATAATGCAAACTAATCAATTCGTCAGCCTCTTCAATTAATAACAAAATTTAATTAGAATTAAATTGTGTTTAAATATCGTAGTGCAACTTGGGCACAAACTTTATCTAGAAAATTTATCTATGGACAGTGAATGCGCGTTTGAAATCAGGATATATAATTATTTTTAGCAAAACAAAGTCAGCATCAATCAAAGTAGTCCTTCTCACTACCGACAATGTTCGTACAGAGGTTTTAGTTCTATAATTACATACGGCTATTAGTGAGACGTAAGTAGACGCCTGTAATAAATTTACAGATATTTAATAATTCTGATATATTACCAAGTTTGTGTATGTGTGCGTGATATTAAGTGTGTATTACGTAAAACGAGATGAAGGTGTGTTTGTGAGTGAATACTCGGTCCGAAGTTCCGAACCGCTACCGAAGCCAATTAAAATAATTTAAGACGCCGCAGGGCTTTTTCATTTTGTAATCATTATTCTTCGAGGAAGATGCGAAGCCTATTATACACGGTTTAGATGATGCACTGAACTGTAATTTATTTGAAGAGAAAAAAGACAAATCTCTGGATGAAACTGCACGTAACAAAAATGATTATGATATTATACAAAACGAAGTGACAGAAGTATTGATAGCTGGTTGGTAGAGTAGAATAGAATACGAACAGTTAATAATAAACTGTCTGTCATTAACATTTAGTTGAACATACTTTTCGCAAACTTTGACTTCTGTAGATACAAAAGTTACCAAAATTTTACTTAAACGAAATGTTATTAACCCAAAACCCGCACAAAATATTCCCAAAGCACAAAATACATTCAGAATTGAAATAGAAACAGTTGGAGTTGAAACAAAGCAAAAGTTAGCTGATTATTTTCAGTTCAACGGTAACACGCGAAACGGTTTGCCATACAAGATAAACACGCTAACTTCGAAGAAATACGCAGACACGAATCGCGGATTACATTGCGAATCACACTACCAACGTTTTCCAGGAACGACAATATTCATAACTTTGGAAAAAAGAAAGGAGCCGATGACAAACAAGACAGTTTGTTACGAGTTGACAAACGAGGTACTGAGGACTATAACGTCATCAATATAGATAACCTCTGACCGGCTAACATAAATCTTAAGATTTCTAGAGGAATTTAACAGAGTGATGTAAAAGAGTCAGGCAGTGTTAGGGTTGGTGCAACGGATTCAAAATTATCGCCCACTTGTTGCTCGGGAAATTGATAACAACCTCATCGTCCTGGCCGGATTTTGGGACGCATTCAAGTACAGCCGTGATCCCCTTACATGATCTTTGAGATTTCGAGACAATAGCATTAGGACATACAACATTTTGTCATTATTCTGGTGTCTAGTGTAGGTCAATATCAGTAATCTGAGCAAGCTACCAATCAGTCAGAGAAAAAAGCTTGTAGAAGACGTAATTTCTGAAAGCTTCTGCATCTGATTGATTGATTCTCTTATAGGATATATCCCGACAATATAAAAGCAAAACATAAATTGTGCATTTTGCTATTGCAAGCATCGACTAGAAGGATTTAGCAGGGCTTCGTCCAAAATTCAAAAATTGTCTGAAGACATTTTTTCTGGACAACAACAGTAAAACCTTACAACCAAACTTTACTGCCAGAGCTAAGACCGTCTTTCATATTTCCTACAGTAATATTAATTCATTAAAACATTAACACAACAATACAGCTCACTATCTACCACGGTCTTTAGTTTTCACCACTTCCCTAGACCTTACATTTCATCAAGACAACACACGATCTCATCGGTCATGTCATGCCGAAAATTCCTAAACAATGTCGTATAGCGATATAGCTCATGAAATCCCCTTCCAAGCGGGCTTTATATATTACAGCAGCGGTTTCATCGCACACTCAGATGCATAAAACATGATCCCCCCGTCAGATTTAAACCGTCCGTAATAAGAGCATTAAAGAGGGCACGAGGCAAGCGAGATGCTAGCAGCTAGACGATGGAAATACTTAATTTCGTAGAGAATATTTTAGGACTGATGTAAAGTTAGTTGGTAAAATTCTGATAAGTGATCAGATGAATATGGGTATTCTAGTAGAAGACCAGGCGAGTAGATATTACAAATGACTAAATGCAGTGGGAAAGAAAGTAATTTTGTTCCAGCTGGCCAATGTGTAAATCAATCTATGGAGGAAAAAGACGTCCCCTAGACGATGAAGCAGACAAGAAGCTTGAATACAACAATTCCACTGCTTCTCTAAGCATTTTTATCAAAGACACGGTAATTACAGCTGCTTTTGCTCTACTAAACAAACGAGCGCCCGAACCGCAGCGTCCAACCCGCTCGTCTAACTATCCCCAACGAAATCGCAGCTTTAGGAGCGTCGGGCGCAGCGCTGCATGTGTCGTCGGGCGACTATAAATCATCTCAGGCAAGGGAAGGGGCTTACTTTCACGACGATGTGGACAAACACCCGGGCATTGTTGAAAATTGGCTACGATGGACCGGGGAAAGTGATTGGTAATGATGTAAGAGATTCTGAATAGAAATATGATTTTGAAATCTGTGTTTCCGTGTTTTGCTGATATATCTATGAGAACCTATAAATGTAGAAGATATTGATTTAGCACATGCCTATAGTGAGACTTGCTTTTGTAGACACCTCATGTGTGAATGATGTTTACTTTATCAATTTTCCCATATTGACCAAAGAATAATAGTAAATATCGAGTCCGTTTTAGAGTAAGAAATCTAAAATCGATAGAATTTTTGCTGCGTTTTTGATGTATCGAGTCGAAGAGATTATCGTTAGTAATAATAAGTTCACGAAACCGTTTTCCAGGGCGATTGCAACAGAATCCGTACGTTGCTAATCCCCTGAGAAGTAAAGGTTGGTTCACATTTATCTGGATAAAGTGCGTGCTAAAATATTGAAAGGCGTGCGCTATCTCACATCGCATTTGTACTGATTACAGCGTTGCGTGTACAAAGGTAAAGGGTCGAAAATACGGTCAGCTGCCGCAAACCGGTTGTAACCAGCCTAAACTGAATTGAGATGTATATTCTTTTGTATATAGAATTCATGATAAATGGCATTATTATTAAAGTATGGAACCGTTACAATGTTATATCTACATCTATTGAATTGAAAAGGTCAGTTTTATTTGTAGTGTGTAGACTATTCTTTGAATAATGTTTTTTAGATTTTGCACCATAATAACCAGAATAGTTTTACGAAGCAACATATGCGTTAGAATCAACAAACCATAGAACTGAAAATATTGCAACAAATAATAACATACAAAGCTTTATGGTAAACTTTAGCAACTGCAGCAATTACGTACAATAGATTCTGTGGTAAAGGCAGGTGTTTCAACAACTATGGGGACGGCATTTAACTCGTAAACATGGTTATTTTGATACAAGGAAGAAAGTAAAGGAAATAATGCCAAATTGCAGTATCGTGATCGTAATCTTCCAAGAAATTTTGGAGGTAATAAAACCTCCTTCAAAGTCTTGATCAAATTTCTTTGATCAAGACTTTGTGAGGACAAACGATGTCGTCAAGGTTGGGCTAGAAAATGATAGAGGACCTAAACGATTTCCGATAGCGAATTGTTGAATTGTAGGAATCGGAATGAAAGATATCATCCCTACAGCTGTAAATATAAAGTTCAGTTTCGATATACTTGCGGCCAAATAATTTGGTAATAAAAGAGAATATAACCAACCAAGCCAAACCTTTTGAATGTCAGTCGTGTTATGAAATAGTCCCAAACATTTTACGCAACCGCGAGTAAAAAAATAATAACAGGCAAAGCGTGCGAGCCTAAATACCAAATTCATCAAGGGATGACAAGTGAAAAGAGCTTTTAATTTAATTCGTTGCGGTATCGCCACAGGAACACGAAAAAAATACAGCAACAGCTTGAAGCGATATCGACAATCCATAATTCATGTCCTACAATTTCATACATTTCGACTCCACGCCAACGCTATATTTGGGCGACGAAAACCAATCGAATCCTGACTTTATACTCAACGTGACTGAACTCAAAATGCTTTATAAACGTTTGTTTGTTATGACCTATAGCTATATTGAAATCACTCAGTGTATTGCAACATCGTACATGATATCAAACGGGTATTCAGATTAATGCAATTTCTCTTAAACGCTTACACGTCGTAAATAAAATTGCTGGTTTCCAACGACTATGGCGAAGGTCGATCCATGTTTATAGTGTTTAATTGATATAGCAATCGTATAAAAATAAATAAATGTCGTAGTGACGATTGTTTGGCTTTTAAAGATGCCGATGAAGAATTAAGAACTAGTCAGGGAAAATAAATCTTCCAGCCTTTAGAGGAAGCTTGAAGACTATACTTGAGAACGGTATCAATCAAACTTGTGCATTACCTACCACTTAATAAAATACAATTCTCGTTATACATTGTAAAGCACTTAAAGTCCAGATCCTACCCTGCAATCTACTAAGGTCAAGCAAGCAAGATCTCTGAGTAAAGATTGGAGTAAAGTTGAGTGACCCTAAAAATTTTACGTGTGACCAATTGTCGGTCCTTTGTGAACTGGTGTAAAGTATTGTACGTATGTGACCATTGGTCATTGAGATGCAGATATAGGTTATGATACCAGAGACTTTGCAATTGAAAAAAATGCCTCATCTTTGTAATTTACCCCATTGAACAATGGAAGAAAAGGATCCTACGAATGTTCTTCATACTAACGATTAATCGCAATTGCATCGAATGGTATGTTTACATTCCTAGCAGTTTTGACATGGTCTTTATTTTCTTTTTACCCACTGCTGCATTAATTTTTACTATAGCAACCCATAAAAAGGATGGACCACTAAACAGGTGGTAAATATCGTAAACAATATCTCTTAGCATTAAAACGGCAATGGCATTGTAAAAGCGACATTTGTATACTAATGATAAGAGCACAATTTGTTGTACATTGATAAAATCCACGGCCAAAATGCGATGGATGACAAAACACGCGACATAATAATTACGAGTACCTCATGCATGATTAATGTGTCGTGTGCGTACATATTTAACCCTACATGCGAGTATGTATTAATAAAATGTATAAGTATATTAACTTTTTTGGGAATGTCTGCATGTGGGTTTTTCCAGGCTTTAGCGGTTTAGTCCTATTGTTTCGTTGGTGCTGCAGATCAATGCAGAGCTATACAATATTGGCTAAGTCATAAATAATAGTGAAGACCACGATGACTCCTCTTTTATTAATTTTAGCATAGCGATTGGGGGACAGTGACTACAGATTGAAGATCGAAGAACACGGTAGGCACTGAAGGAGATGGCGTGACGAATTGGACTCTTGAGGATGTACGAGGGTCCAAGTGGATCAAATGGAAGAACAGAAGGGAGGCCTTTGCCCTGCAGTGGGATACAACAGGCTCATAATAATATTGAAGCAACTGTAATTATTTTTTTTGTATGGAAACAAACAACACGATCTTCTATACCTAGATAGTACATATTTCCATTACAACAATAGGAAAATCGTTAACGTATCTTACAAAGGGTCGAGTGAAGCATGACAAAAAAAGCAACATGGCTGCCTTAGTTTTGATAAATCATTAATCATTGCCGAGGTTTGGGCGGACGCTAGATTATGTACTGAAGATTGCTAGTAGCTTATGTATGCTGCCTAATGACTTTTGTTTCGAACCATTTGTGTACATGTCTGATATAGGTGAACCATGTTTGGAGCAATGTTATTTTAGTAATTTGAAAATCTAGATAAACCAAATTTAGTTTTATGGAATTTGAATGTAGAGAATAAGACGAGAAAATCAGCGATCTATCCTCTAGCTGGAAATACTAAAAGGTTGTAATGTTAGAATTAATAATAAACAACCCTTTTTGAATGTAAATCTACATACAGAGGAAAGGCTTCATCACAAATCCGAGCGGATCTCAAAAAGAATTTATAACGTGAACACACAGCCATCAGTCAGTGTTGTGTTGACGCTGATACCCTTCGTGTTTCGCATCCGAAATGGAATGTTATTCACCAAAAATTTAGCTTTGGTGTATGCTAAAAATTACGCGCTCCCCGCCCGGGATTGAACGAAATACCGCCCGCAAAAAAGGTGTCAAATGAAATATTCAAATATATTTTAATATAATTCATGCGGCGGGCGTTTCATTTCTCTCCCTCGTAATGGAATGCTAAATTTTCGGGCGAACAAAAAATATATATTAATGCGCGTACCTAATAGCTTATACAAACTCGTTTGTTGGGTATTGTTGCGCACAATGGGTGCCATAACTCCGCGTCGCAGCCACGGCCGGTGACGTCTTTGTTAGGCTCGCACAGCTTTGTTCTGTGCCCGGCTCCGCCTGTCGACGCGACATCCTACCCGACCTCTGTACCAGCACACCTACGGATCGTGTTCATACACCTAATCATACACACGCCATACAATCAAACCATATCAGGACGCTCGCGATAAAGGATCAAAGTACTAATCATTCCATTACTAAATTAAACCCATCAATTAGTTATTAGGACTATATTTTGAAAAACATGAAAAAGTGAAATGTAATGACCTGAAGCTTTTATAAAAATGACTGCCCCCCCTTTACGTAGGGGGCTAATTACCAGTTTTGTTCGGGCCATTACTATAATTTGCAGCAGGAAAAGCACGAATGAATATTTGAGAAGGCGATAGAAAGTGAGTAATTGCGTTGGATCACGAAGTGAAAAGTTATGAAAGGTGCGGGGTGGTGATTTTTCAACGCCCGCCCTGTGAAAGCGAAAATCTTAATGAAAAAGAAAATATTCAATCATTTTACTCCAGCGTCGATATTAAAGGTTCTAGATATAAGTAAGTTGAAGGACGTCTAGGTATGAGTCTATGAAACGCGAGCGTAACAAAAACAGTAGTGGTCTAAGGCTGCCTAAAAATTCATCTCAACATAATGCCGAGCGCGAAACGCATTAGGGCTCCAAGATGAGCTTCGCCGCGGGACAGCGTGCCCCAGGGGGCTTCCCCTGCCCCCGTAAGCCGGGTGGGGGGCGATCTCCGCTCCAGAGAATATTTGACACGGGTCTGGCAGATAGACAGGCCGGTCATGTGTGATCCCCGGGCAGGAAACGGGGGGGCTTTTTTCCGCTCCTCCATCGACGTGGCTACTCCCTACCTACCGGCACAAGTACAAAGATACGGTTTATGATTTATGTGGCACCGTCGACTCGCACATGTGCACGCATCATGTGACGCCACTTTTTGTACACATCTAATGATACGAACAGACTTAATACCGCATTAATGAGTATCGAGCGATGATAGAATTTAATTTCGATATCCAACACGCCACCTATTAGTTCAGTAATTTGCTGTGTCAGTAATTATGACCGGAAAGAGTAATACGTCAAAGTTTTTCAACTTTTAATGGCCAGTACTCTAGTATTTATTGAATTAGTGGCTATCATTCCATAATGTTATGGATCCATTTCAATTTAGAGCGGTTGGAGTTCGAAAATGGAATTTTAATACCACATAATAAGTTCGGCTTCATCGGCTTAGCGGCGGTCAAAGTTTGATTGGCGTTCTATCCCGACGTTTAATTAATGTGGGCCAAGCTATCCTAACCTCGAGTGAGACAAGGACGGGGAGAGCGGGCCGAACAGAGAACGACGATTTCTGACAATGTTGCCAGTTAATTGGACAGCACTTACTTCTCAAGTAAAAAGACGTAGTTCGGGGAAATTATTGGTCTGAACTTGGTAACTTGAAAGAGGGTACAAGAACGGCATCTTGTTATTTAGTGAACTTTGACTTAAGTTGAAAACTGAAGGAATGTATTGTGGGAACTTGATTAATTACTTACTGATCTAAGACTTGACATTTCGCACCTGCTTGGAAAGTAAATAACTAATCCAATTAGTGATATTTTGTTTTTCCTACTTGGATTTCGGAATGACAAGCAAAATCTCAGAGTCATATTTTCTACAAAAGTTGAATTAAGTTATTAAACGATAAGGAAGATAGCTGTAAAATAATTAAGATTTATCTGCTACCAACACAAAATGCAAATGATGGGAATTTTTATACAATACTGTGATTTTATTCACTATTGAACAGTTTTTAAAAAGATTTATGTAATTATGCATTAATTATGAATTATGTAATGCTTGGCTCCGCCTGCGTTTAGTCACTGTAATTTAAAGATAAAATCATTCACCAAGCCCATTCATTAAAGCTTGGAAGCGAGTCATAATTATGTTCGTTTTGTGGCAAGAAAGTATCTCTACATTCATCTTCATTGTAACGTTTGTAAACTACGCTTATATCTAGGAACGTGATGTGTTTTTTTTTTATTTTCTTGTAGAGACTTCTTGCTATTATCTAGATTTCTATTGAAGTTTTTCAGTAGCTATCATTCTTTACCTAAAACAGACACGAAATTAAAAAAAAAAAAAATTCAATACTGTGTGACGAATATGCAACTTTTAGGAAGTACAAAAACTTTCAAGAAGTTAATACGAACATTTCTTGTGAACTTTTTAACCACAACAAAATAAACAGTAAGTATAATTACTTTAAAAATCTAGCACAAAGTTTTACCACCGATTAACGGTATCAAAAATAACTGGCAACTCCACGACCCACACATTGACAGCACGTCATACAGCATTCAACACGTCAATGTGTGAGTCCCGTACTATTCGTGAGAAGGTAATCGTGAATGTTCGTGTGTCTTCGTGAATACTCGGCTGCCTATGTGTGCGTTAGACATATATTAATGGGATTGGTGTTTTTCGATGTGGGTGTATGTAATTATAGGACCATAATGGTTTTTTAATAAGCTCCCAACTTTTTGCCCTTTTATGTTTTTTGTTTTGTGTAGTAATCATATTCATATTTCTTCTATGTAGGTATATGTGATTGTATATCTATGAATCAACGTTGTTGTGAATGGATTAACTTATTTGTTGTTTATAAATTTTATTTGCATTTTAATTTAATTTATTTACTAATATTGAACATAAAGGATAGTAAAATAGTAGTTGGTCAAATCGTCATATTGGATATAAAAATAATAAGTAGAAATAATCCTTTTGAACCAATTAATATAAGTAACTTTAATATAATTTGTACAAGACAGCCCATATACCTATATTTATTTTTTATGAAGGTCAAACTAAAAACATATCTTTAGAAAAAAAATAGTATCAAATCTTAAAAGTTTGATACAACGCCATCTTACAGGTAACTTAAGAACTAGCAAGAACACACTTAGCTCTTGTAAGTTACCGATGCTAAGTTACTGAGGAAGATTCTTGATCCAGTGATCTTAAGGGGTTCTTATATATTTTATCTATATTACAGTAATTAAGATACATGAAACTTAACAGGAACAAGTTGGTAACTAAGTTATTGTTAGTAAGCTAACTATTAACATTTTTCGCTGCTTTACCTGCTATATGTACTTTCGAATATATGCATCGTAATTTATTTCTACCTGGAGATATTTGTAAAGACAGTCCTGTTCTGTCCTAAGAATATTAAAATAATAAACAATCAACAGAATAAAATTGTATTTTCCAGTCGTATTTTTCTTGCTGTATGAAGTCGTCAAGTACTTCTTAACTGGAAGATAAAATCAAGTATCAGAACTAAACTTTAATTCACTAAATAAAGTAGTTAAGTACTGCCACATCCTCTATTCAATATTTTTCTTCACAGTTACTTTCAAAACCAACAAAACTCCAAAGCCGACATCGAAAAAAAAATATCAAAAAACAGTATAAACGCCATTCGTCAACGTCGCACTACGGGCTCGAACCGGAAAGTCACCACCGAACAGAATTAGAAATATATTTTTATCCCTCTACCCCACTCTACCCTACTGTGTAAAAAAATCTTTATGCAAATAATAGCACGTGTAAATACAAGGGGAAGTTGGGGAAATGCGGACCATCTCCTGTGTTAAATAAATAATAACATTTTGCGGAAATTGTTAACTTCATCATTTTAGTTCGGAGGGTAGGAAAGGTACCTAATGATGCAGGTTCTGTAGGTACGACAAATTAACGGGCAATTTAAATGAGGTTTATTGCCTTTTGCAATAAAGCAATTCATAATTGAACGAATTAAGTTGTTGATGATTATGTTTAAGCAATTTGATGGATTTGAATTGAATGATGCAAGAAATGTAAAATACAATTTCCTGTGAGTAATTTTATGATTAGCATAATAAGGCTATTTGGTAAGACAATAATTATAATTTTAAAAGTTAATAAACAGCTTTGAAATATTGGTAGTTGAATCGTTTTTATCGGAAAAATATCATGAACAATTCAGACGTGGAACTTTACACAACAAGAAAAAGCCATCACAAACAGCACAGAAGTTTCAGAAAGCTAAAAATCAAAAGAAAAGTAGAAAGGTTGGTACAAAAAGAAACTGAACTCCAATCTAGTGAGGCATTTATCGTCATTGTTACTGCTCGACAATCGACAATCGATCAAGTCAAACGTACCGACAATGGGACTTATCGCGCACTTTACTTTGAAAATCACTAGGTTTTGTCACAGATGGCGACAAAATTACGAGAAAATGCTAAGTTATGAAGTGAGAAAACGATTTGCGTATGAGAAGAAAATATACAGTTACAGGTAACGCTTACATAGTGAAGAAAATGTATGAGTTTTCAGCTTCGAAATTATGTTTGAACATACTTGAAGTACCTTGTACTTATTTAGTTTTGTTTAACTTTTCAGCGTACTTGCATCTTATAGTGACTAAAAACGATTCAAAATTGTTATGTTCTGTGAGTTACTATCATAATCTTTGGGCTTTCACAGTTTACAAACAGGCCCTTGTCTTGTCTGTCAATTTCTCATTCCCTTTCCATTTACAATCTACCAACAACCAAATTCCTGCTAGATGTTTCCAAGAAAAAACAAACAGCCAACCGTAACACATTTGTAATTGTATTATACATTTCTATGTTTAATACGAAACGATTCGAGCTTTCAGTGGCAAGCGGGGAAAATCAGAAGCAGGCACGAGAACAAATACTTGTATTCAATCATCTGGCTTTCACAAAGGCCTCGGGGCTGATAACTGAACAATGAAATGTAACAAGTCGTCTATCCGGCATTGTATGCGAAGGGGGGAGAGGCGGCGCGTAGGGGGGGGGTTTCCATTATATTTCCATTTCCACCTCGATTCCCCGCGACTTATCGCGGCCTACCTCTCGGACTAGGTAAGTCTATCTTTCTATGCCGTTAGTCAGTGTGGCTATACGTCAAATCGTGGCGATATAAAGGTGTTTTTGTGTGAATTCTGGAGAAAATAAGTCCAGTGGCGTTGATAAAGAGATTTCGGGGAATGAAATGCCTACTGCTTAGGAAATTAGAAGCTTTGTTGAAGCGCTACTGATTTTTAAGATAATATTTCAGCAATTTGACGCTCCACGAAAACAGAAAAGAAGAGAAGTTTGGCTACTACAGTCGTTGGTCATTGGCTGTACACTAAGAAAAAATAGGGACATTGCTAGAGTGTACTAATAAAACTTAAGCCTTTTTATCTCGTTTCATTTATTTATTTGCTTAATTTGACCTCCTGGACTACTGGTATATCCTTTTCCTCTTAGTTATCCCAAATGTGTCACTTCAAAACAAAAAACTACAGCTCTCAATAAATATTATTTCCGTGATTCGATTAATTTTCTTGCAATAACTGACCACCTTTTGAAATTCCCCATTTTGTATCTTCATCAACTTCCTCTTGAAGTGAAATGAAAAATGTATGCAGATTTATCATTTGTCTTTTTAAACTTAATGAGTCACATAATTCTATCAGTAAAGCTTGTGATATGTTTTAACACGAAATCTCATTAGGCCACATCAGCTGTATAATCAGTGTTTAATGTTTGTCTTTGTCATTCTGCACTAATATCATCATGTGGATTTTCTTTCAAAACTTTTGATCCTACTAACGATTATTTTAACTTCATTGATCTAATCAGCGTGTTCCTGTCTATTCTTTCATGTATCACATTAAGTATAGACATACCAACAGATTGTAGTTGTACATAATCATTGCGTAGACGTTGCTACAGTTGGTCAATGATTAATGATTCCTAAGCTTAAAACGGAACGGCGTTCTATTTTCAAACAAACGCATGCGGTGTTCCTATTGGTCGGTTTTTTATTCCAAAATGGCAGCCGATATTTGAAGATAATTAATGAAGGAACGTTCTCAAGTAGATAACATAAGAGCTTTAACGAGATTTCTGGTTAAGTGCGACTATTTGCTACCGTGTGCTTTAAGCACCGAGTATTTTTCATATGCTAAATAGGCACGTCTGGTGTTTAAGAGATAATATCCGAGATTTGTTTTTTCATTGGACTGGTTTGGTAGAGTTTACTCTTTTTCTTCGTATCTGCAGTTATGCAATTAATATTTTTGACGCTAATTGCAGCCACAAAAAAAAAACATGAAAGTAGAATTTCGACAGGTACCATTTTGTAGATGTCGATCGAGTTTTATTGAAGAAACATAACCAACATCAGCCCTATCTTAATTGCACAATATTACCCATACCGATACACCATTGGAAACAACAAATAAAAGACTAGAATCCTAACTGAGAAGAATAAAATAAATAAAAATTAGAGAGACGAAACATCGCCTGACAAACACCACTAAGCAATTAAAGGACAAGATTCCCAGAATCCGTTGACTGACTGGAAATGAAAGTACGCATTATCTCCCTATTATTATACAAGAGGCGTAACTACTTGCATCATCTTCTTGCATCCCACTTTGTAACCATCTAT
This sequence comes from Noctua janthina, assembly GCA_963576755.1. Classification (NCBI taxonomy): domain Eukaryota; kingdom Metazoa; phylum Arthropoda; class Insecta; order Lepidoptera; family Noctuidae; genus Noctua; species Noctua janthina. The sequence continues at coordinate 11,906,302 of OY755051.1, read as the reverse complement.
CTCTGCCTCATCAAATAACATCGAAGTTGGAAATTAATTAACTACGACGGCCAACTCAGGCCGTCTGGCAAACAGAAACTAAGTCAAAATTGGCACGTCTTATCTGGCATCTAGCTGCCAGATATTGGTTATGACATGGGTTTGAAACACTTAGTATAAACAGGTTTAGGGAGAAGCTTGGTAGTCGAAAAGACGAGTAGCTCGATTTTGCATGATCGAATAGAGTCTCATAAAAAGCAAAACTAGAAAACTTAACATAAAATTAATTTGTGTAATTTGAATTCAATTGCCGAAGCGGTTAAAACAATAGGAAAAGACGTAAAAAAATTCTTGCATGTCAAATGCATTGCATTGTAACTGCTCATAAAACAGTCACGTTCTAATCTTTCAATCAACAACAATGTTAAATCGATTCAAGTCTTTAGTCCATTAGCATCAACCGATTATTCAGTTGTTTTAAATTATGATCGACTATCTATCTCCTCATCTCTAGTAAGTTCGTAGTTGGACTTAAATTGGTACACATCCTACGCTACGTAGGGACAGTAAAAGTTGGCGAACACACAGATACCATCAGATTTGATTTATGATTACTTGATTTATACGAATTAAAATGCTTTGTGAGTTGTGTTGTTAATTGCTGTGATGTTAAATTAGGCCTCAGTTTTGGCATGTGCAACAATTTCAATGCATTTCTCTTTAAGACTGACTGATTAGTCCTATTTCTAGGTTTATTTGCCGTTAAATGTAGGTGTGATTCAAGGATTAAAAGCATTCGCACCAGCAATTTTATAATCATAATTAATCTAGTGTTATTGCAGTTGCTTTTGATCCGTATCTTGTTTGTAAACACGATAAAAATGAGAAAAGGAAGATGTCGCCCATCTACTTGATACAAACTTTTACGACAACTGCAAAACAAATATCGAAAAGATTATCTACACTCAGATTCAAATGAATCATGATTATAGAGTATAGACATTCCTAGAGAAAATAAATTATGCTATAAATGAATCTATACACATAGAATATCGTAGTTGTTGACGCTACCAAGCATTCACGTCATTGGAATTTCCGCAATCTGCGACTGCATTTAATGAATAAAGAACGTCTCTAGTCATACGACGATACTGTGTGGTTAGCCAATAGGCTGGAAATAGACATCAGGAAGCTTACCAATAGGTACGGAGAGGAGGGACGCCCGACCACGAAACTAGCGCTTGAAAAGTTTGTTTAGATTCTGAGAATTGTTACCTTAGCGCCACTTTGGTATTCACAAACACCTCTATAAACTAAAATATCACTGGAAGGTAAAATTATTTAAACTGACTCAAAACTTTCACGAATAATTATAACTCGGACTCGGACAGTAGCCAAACTATCCCGCGCAAATATGCACGCAAAACTAAACCCGAAACTCTAAACAGCATCTCTATTGCGAATGATATCGCCAATTACAATAGGGACCCTAAATCAGGCGGTTCCACCATAAATTAGATTTCCGACAAATTCAAAAACAGTAGGAGATGGTAGCACAACTTGAGGGTCTTTGTTCGGGATCGGCGTCAGCTAAACAGAAGGTGAGCGCTTTTGTGTCGGCAGTTGTAAATTTTATGAAAAGTGAAATTCCTTTTGAATGCCTCTTCGACTCATAAATAATCCCCGAACAGTAGGCTGGGTATTGTTTCTGGCACTTATTGTTTCTCATCAATGTGCACGTGGAGCGAAAGTGTTTTTGCAAATTGTCGAATCTATTTTCGCTACCTGAGTTCACGTATAATGTATATTGTGCAAATTCTACGTTGACACAGGAATTAGCTCTCGCTTTCGACGCAATATAAATCAATAAACAGTTTTGGGTAGTCGTAGTATGCGACTATTGTCACTTTTATATTAAATGGGAACAATGTAGCTAGCGGATTGGTATTTTATAAAGAACAAGACTTCGATTTATAAAATTTAAAAAACCTAGTGTATGAATTTGTAGAGAATTTGATAAGATTAGAAGAGTCTGTCATTGTAGCTCTATTAATATCTAAAAGTGAGGTAGATGTCATAACTACAAAGAAACAAGTAACACTTACCAAATTGACTTCGCATCCAGGGGTATAGTGGGCTGGGCAGTGAGGCATTGGTGTTTGGCGGGGGCTGTTGTGGGGGCGGTTGTTGCGCGTGCATGGACTGCTGGTGCATGGGCGGCATCTGCGTCTGGTGCTGCATGTCGTCCACGGGGTACATGAGGTGCTGCTGGTGCGGCACGCCGTGCTGCACCATGTGCTGCTGCGGGTGCATGTGGTGCGGCATCTGCTGCGCCTGCTCCAGCGGCGGGCTGCCCGGCACGCCCCCCGCCGTCGCCGCCGCCGCCTGCAGCTTACACGACGTGTACACCGCTGGCGCTGGTGGCTGGTGACCGTTAGGCCCGTACCCGTCCGCCGCCTTTGGACCCATGTGGCCCATCTGAGACGGACTGTCCGGCCGGTAGCCATTTTGCTCCATCTGTTGGTAATACCCCAGCCTGTCGTAAGGCGGAAACCTGGGGTAGGGCATGCCGGGCGCCGGCTGCGCGGGGTAGTGGTGCTGTGCCGGCCTGAGCTGCTGGTCGCAGCCTTCCATCTCGTGACCTTGCTGCGGCACCGCGCCGTAGTGTGCGTGCGCCTGCTGGTGCTCATGGCCGCCGCCGTTCCTCATATCGGGCATGTAGGCGTTGGAGAAGTAGGTCATGCTATCGCAGTTGTTGGCGCTCATCGCGGGCCCGCAGCCCGCGCGGCTCGCGTCCGTATCTTCCGTTGCAGATTCTCGGCCCCTCGGGCCGACACTACCTATCACAGTTTAGTCACTACACAAACACTTCGGATTCCATTCACTACACGACAGCTATCGGTCTCACTGATGGGCTGCTCGGTGTTGACGGACGGTGTCTCCTCATCTGATTCTTCCTCGAATCTGAAAAGAAAGGTTGATACACTTAATAAATCTATAATTAAATTGCCAATGGTCAGGTGTAAGAAGACGACTTTCAGTCGATCGTGTTTGTGTTGGCGAGCTCACAGTGAGCTGCGCCGGAGTCATGGCGCGTCGCCGCCGACCTGACTGACAGACTGACACGTGTCCTAAAGCTGGGACACACACGAAGTCATAAAACCTCATGTTCCGAGTAAAACGCCTATTAGCGACAACCTGTCTGCGATACGGGCCCCCGTTCGCCGGAGATAACTAAGCGGCACATTCTCAAACGCGGTTCATATTTGAAATCTGTCTTTGTCTGGCTGAAGGAAGTGGATCCTGAGAAGTGAGACGGCACATGGAATAGTGTCACGTCTCGAGATCGACATGTGGCTGACCCGCCGTCATACCCTCGGCATTTCCCAGCAGTTGATGGAGCATGAGTGACAACCGCGCCGCTGCCCGACGATATAACTTTACACGGACGTTAATTTGTGCGTCGAGGGACAAGTGTCACAGAAACCACCGCGTTATCGCCGAATCTCGCTCTACTGGTTTAACGTAGAGAATTTATTGCGTACTTAATACGACAGCTACTAGAATTTACCAAGTAGCCAACTTGATGGAACAAAAAATTCAATTAAGCAAATAAAAAACAAGAATAATTTTAAAATTAAGACGACTTCAAACGTGCGCTTGCGTCATATTTTGCTCAATTTATGGTAAGCTAATGTAAGAGGTAGCTACTGCCTACAACTTAAAATTCTATATAGTTAACAACGTTACAAAGTCACGTCGCAACATTTTCGATATGCTTTGTTAACATCATATACTGAGTAAAAAATCCTTGCAGTAGAAGTGCCGCCCCTAAGGGCCGGCGCAAGTTATTTAAAACCAAAAGCTCAAGCCTCATTAGCGACATTTAATGATGGCGGCGACTCCGAGACAATATGCTACTCGCAGATGCCACTGTTTTGTTGTGTAACAAACATTGGCATGGGAACATGTAATATTATTATCTGTAGCTAAAATTATCAGCTGAACCAACCAGACATACCAAAACAATATTTCATTTCCTTAACGAGTTCCATCAGTAAAAAATAGCATCCATTCTATTCCAGATTCGGGTTCAATCTCTCTGTTGATGACACATGAAATCGTGAAAATTCTAAGGACAATACATAACAGCGTTAATTAATTTTGAACCGAGCGTGAACTGAGCGTCGGTACAACAATTGAAAGGCATGCCTACTCGGAAAATTTGCATGTACAGGGCTGGACAATTTAAATTTACGATTTCACCGCCCCTCTGCGGCGCGACCCTCGCTTTTTTTAATTTTCAATTTTCATTTGCATTCCAACAACTAACTCTCGCCCCATAGATGTAAGTACAAGGTGAAGCGAACTGATTTATGAGGTTTTATTCGCTAAGGTCTTATTTCGCAGAGTACCATAAGTTAGTCGGTTATTATCTCGCCTGTTGTAGAGAACCAATAATTATGCTAGTTGAGAACGAACAATTACTTCCACATAGACTATGTTAAGCTCTAGATACGGTAATTCTACTTAAATTGCTTTACTTAATTTAGACTTAAATAGCACTTATAAAGGCTTAGCTCGTGCAGTCAGCGCATAAGAATGTCGAGCAGCAAAAAAAATGAAAATTAAGAGTGCATATAAAGGTAATTACTTCAAAATATTAACATGATTCGGCGAAAAATCTTTTGAAATTACACGTGTAATAATTATAACAGTATCTCATAGTCGTTGCTCGACCTGTAATGCACGTACAGCTAATGTTCTAGCCGACAATTACGATCAAGATAAAAATCTTCAACCCTGAACGTTCAAGGAATATATCTTTAAACTGACCGCCGTCGAAATTAAGTCTCACGTGCTTTTGATAATTTGATAACGGACGTCTACGGTTTGATTTATTTCTCAAATAACTGGTTTGTGAGTCAGCCGAGGTCCGTTCTCATGCCCCTTGCTTCTAAGTAAAGCTGCATATGTAATTAGGTATCTGTCAAAATGTTTATGAGTTGTTTCTAGGGAAATTCTTGGACAATTCTATTAAAAATAGACGTTGGACAGCCTTACGTTAAGACCGGTTTAGTTTTGTTTCAGAGGATTCAGAGAATCTCGATTAAAACAGAAATCGTGAGAAAACAGGCGATTTCGTTAAATGTCATTAAAACAACAACTCGTAGTTTTATGTCTCGGATGGTAAAGGTACAGCAAAACAGATAAATTTTAGAAATGTCAGTCGCATTTCATACCGCCCTATAAGATTTAAAAAAACAGAAATCTTAGTTGTCGTGAATCATTATATTTTTGAAATTCATCATGAAGGAGTTCTGTGTTTAAATTATAATAAGACCACCCGAGATATTAGCAACAGATAACACCCTGATAAAAACGTAAAAAATGATTTAAGGTATCTTTCAGCGATATATAAAAGTCGTTTCATGAAAATAATGTTTCAAGATTTATGTTTGTATTTAATTAATATCCGAAACACGCACAGAGCTATATTTTTTAAACAATTTAATTGAAAAACTAACGCGTAAATCACTCGGAAATGTTTTAATCATACGTTAAAAATGCGAAATATTCGATGGGCCATCTCATGTCTTGTTTTATAACAGTCATGCAATAAATCATACAAAAATACATCGTCTAATAGACTAGGGACCAAATTAAAAAGAAAATTAATAACATTTCGCGACCACAAGTCGGCAGCTGTTAATCAAGACACGATCAAAGGATGCGTATTTTGGGAAAATTCCCAACGCGTATATTTATCATTTCTACTATTTGTCAATTAGAGAGCTATTGTGGGAACAACGTACTTTGATTTATACACCCTGTATCGGTTTAATGCGACAGTACGCAAGAAAAGTTGCTCCACCTTGTTTTATTGCACTGTTTTCAGTTCCGGGAAATCGTTCCCATCTGTCTCAATAAAATCTCATTGTTGACGTAGATTTACATAGAATCGTTCGCGCGAAGTTTTTTTTAAACCTATTTTATGGTACTTTTAATTTAATATATAACGGCGTGAGATGACAGGACTGACGACATTAATCGTCGTTCGTAAAGTAATTAAAGTGATTTAAACAAAATTTGTGTCATCGCGTACGATAACACTCACAAATAATGCAGTGGAATCGTTAAAGGTGTGTGATAAATATCGTGAAAAAACTTTGAAACAAACACGATGTATTGTCGTCGCTGATGCTGAGACAATATTTTTTCTAGATTTACAACGTGTTTTTTAATTGTGGAAAATGTTTCATACCTCGATTTGTTTTTCAGGAAAATGTTACGAAGTAGAGCACACTCCATGGCGGGAGCAGTATGAGTGTTCTACGTCTCGAGAAGAGAATTTTTCATAACCCGTTTCTTTGAATCATTATGGATGTCAGTTTAATTTCTGCTACGAAAACTTCTCTTTTTAAGGTCAACCTTACGCTTTTGAAGTTATTTTTGATTCTCGAAGACAGAATCTACAAATGAGTAGGTATTATAAATGCTTATTAATTAATGCTGAGATTGTATAAGTAAAAGAACATTAAAGATTGCAGATATATGAATTGTTTTGATTAATGTTTGTTCGTTTTGCTTACGCCTCTGATAGCTTTGCAACACCAGACAACCAACCAACCAACTCGAGATATTGGTACCGTTTGAGAGTACTAATTGCAATTTTTTTAATCGTAACAATGGTTTTGTAAGTATCACGAGTTTTATAGTCTTACAATAAGAGCGGTGTTAGTCACCAACGAATGTTTTATTTTTCATCCTTGGATCCTCTCTTCCATCCTTAAAATCTGGTTCCGGATACGAGATTACAATAAGGCTGTTGATGCTGCTCTTGCATCTTAAGCATAATCAGCCTATAATGTTCCCACTGCTGGGACACACGCCTCCTCTCTATGAGAGGGAATGGGCTAAAATGCACCACGCGGGCCCAGTGCGGGTTGGTAGATGTCACATGTCTTCGAATTTTTGGTTCTAGGATATGCCGGTTTTCTCACGATGTTTTCCTTCACTGTTTTGAGAGCAGTGGTGGTGAAATAAATTACACAAAGTAATGCGCCTGACTGGGTTCGAACCCACGACTTACCGTTCGTAAGCGGTGGCCCAATAGTGGCGGCCCCGACTTACGAACGGTAAGTCGGGGCCGCCACTATTGGGCCACCGCTATCCTGTCATCTTAGAACAACATATTGCAATAAATCTGTTCATTCTGTAATACTATACTGTTTATTACAGACCAGTCAATGTCAGGTTTGCAGACTGAAATGGTCCACTGTTAAATACTGGAGTAAGGAACATTACGTTCTGTTTTGATTGATATAAGGTTCATTTCAGGTAAGTATCTCTAATACAAAAATCAGCAACGATGTCTCATTCTTTACAGCATAGGGGCAAGGACTCGTAATGGTAAAACCCGAAAACATTTTGCCCGACCTGGGAATCGAACTCAGGATCTCATGCTCAGCAAAAGCACTTCCGATCACAAAACCTACAAGTCAGCAATATTTATTGCTCAAAAATCTTTTTAAAACACAGGTAGTTCAATTAATTACACGTCATATGGATATTAGTTGCTCCACCACTTTCTAAGAAACAGTGTGGTCGCACCATTTATAAAACATGGCTGACCATTAATCTGCCGGTGGCTCCCTCTGATGTTCTTATGATTGTGTTGTGTTAAATTAATCCTTTAATTAGATAGACACCTTGTTTTGCAATCAAAATTGTAAAGGAAATTGGACAAGGTGTTGTTGCTTTTTAGTGGCGTTCATTTTGTATGGTACTTGGCAGTTTTCAACCTTATTCCTCAAGGCATAAGGGTAAAAAGTGGTCGACCGTTATTGATCTCGGTAGTAAATGCCTAATAGTTTTTAAATAAATAAAATCAAACTGATATTTTTGAGTCTAGGAGCTATTCCAACTACAAGAGAAATAATCTTAGTTTTTGTTTTCTAACTGGCGAATTAGTATTTTCTCATTTTACAAAATTTACGTTACTGAAATTAGTAGCTACTGCTATTGAGAGACATACTAGATTCGCCTATGTAACTTTCTTTTAGGTAGGAAACACAAACGTGAAAAATCCCTGACATTTCATTACATTCCACCTAAAAAATCATCAACCCGCTCCATTATTAACCCTTAAACACGTCATATTCCCCGACGTGACATTACGAGTCCTCTCTGTATTGAAAAACGGGCGCATTTTTCCACGAAAACTCCTCCCAACTCCCCCCTGGCGTAAATCCGGGCCACTAAGCGTACCCTGAGTGAATAGCTATGTTCCTGCTAATTATGCCAACCAACTTCTAAATTTAATCAGACAACTTGTGTAATTTTCGCGGTGGGTCCATAATTTTTCATGACGCCGTCGGGATGGGAGATGCTGTGATTACCGCGTTAGTATGTCACTGTTTGCGGTGACATGTGGAGGGTTAAACAGCAGGAAAAGTGAAAAGCGACTTAATTACACCTTATTATGTATGAAACTTTAATGGAGTCAAATTCTAGAATAGAACTTTGTTCTCCCAAAAGTGAACAATGAGTCTGACAGGGCCTTTGCGAAAAACAATGAGTGAATTTGCATTTTGTGACTTTCGCTCTGAATGAGACTGAGTTAAGTTTCTGGGCTACAATTTTTCGAGGTCAAACTGAGATTACAAATTAGGAGCTCGTGGCTAAATAATAACAGCCGCTCAGATCAATCTTTAGGTTAAGCCGTGCTTGCCTAGGTTGGTCAGTACGGAAAGCACGTTAAGCCGTTGGTCCCGCCTGTCATTTGTAGATCTTTGACAGTCGGTACAGGTAGTCAGTGGCCCAAAATTCAGTTGCATTCGGTTAGACTGGAAGCCAACCCTAACATAGTTGGAAAAAGGCTAAGCAGATGATGAAACTGAAATTATAAACAAAAATAAGAAATCCAGAGCTAAGTAAGGCCCCAAGGTTTAATCACTCGATAATGTGTTCATAATCACATCGTTTCTACGGTAGTTCAATTAGAAACGCCTTGCTTACTTGCACGGAGCATTTATGCAATTATCTGGCTGTATAATCTGTGCTCTGTTAGTAGATCGCTATCTGTGGCTACTGTTTCGCACTAGTAGTATCATGTCATTTAATTTATGTCACGTCGTGCCGTGGTCGCGCATAAAAGCTGTGTTTCGTGTCAGCATCAGTGCAACGCAGTTTTTGCGTGGAGTTGATGAATGGCTACGTAGTTTAGGGGGCCAGGAAACTGACTTTTGATTCAAATTTTTCGTTTTTTTTTTAATGTAAATCTACTAGGATTCAAAAAGATACCAGCCATGAACAACAGTTTATTCTCCATCTATCGGGTTTTGGACATCAAAGCGTCGAATTACGTCTCCTTCTCAATTTTAAAGATGTTTTATGGACCTGATTGCAATACAAATTGGGCCATTTAAAGTCCCCTTCAGTCTTTCTCCATTTCAAGCACAAACAATAATTAAGGGGTTGATTCAAGACCAAAAGCTTCAAACCAAGCTAAAGGATTCGCTTTTTAAAACTAATGTTAATTGTATTTCTTCATAATTCAACAACGGAAGTTTTGACTTATAGTGTATTAAAATAATTACGAAACCAACGAAACGCCACCTAACCTTTGTATTGTCAGTACATTATAAATTGTATGTAAAGATATGAATCTAATGTATTGCTATATAAATGTCAAATGTAATTCATAAATAAATACGACGACGTTTTATGTTTAAACGTTAACAAATCGGTGAGGTGATAAATCGATGGTTTATTTTAGAAGGTTTGGCAATTCTTAGGATGTTATAAAATTAAAACATCCTGTTTATAGTGAATGAAACTGAGGTGTTTAGATCCTGACAATAATAACATTGGAATCTGACAATATTTATATAATCGGCTAAAGATATTAACTGCAATCTTTCAGCTCAGAATAATTTAGGTGTTCCTGAAAAGAAGCAAGTTTTTGAACTACATTCGAGTAGGTATTGAAATTTAGTATGGGATAGCTGATAATTTTTTCACATTTACGATATTGGACCCATGGAGGAACTTGTTCAGTTTGATGGTCTGTAGCATAATTATTTCATATGACTACACCCTTTCTGTTACATCCTATAGAAAATGGCATAGTATGTGCCACTTACCTACTCCCAAGTTCAGGAAGGACAAATTTTACTGACCTAAGTACCTACCAAGGTATTTGACACTCAATGAAATAGCAGTTCAACTGAACAAACCGTAACAACGTCGATTTTTAAATTAAAAAGACTCTCTTGACAAATAATAATTATTTTCATAATTTTAAGAATTAATTTCTATCTATAGATGATACTGGATGTGCTTCTTGCAAACAATTTAACTAAAATGCTGTAGGAAAATTGTATTTTCGATTCAAAAGTTGACGTATTACGTTACGAATAACGTCAAAACTCGTGCTTGGGGCCTCTGTTTTCTGCTTCAAAAGTAATAGGTACTGACTCCAGCACATCAAGCTACCCAAAACTGTCAAATTTTCTCAATCAACCTTGAACCTAATGCTTTAGCGATAAAGTTGAAAAACTATTAAAGATATTTGACAGATTGCAGTAGCTTGACGTGCTGGCGTTGTTCTTTAGAAGTCTAGGATTGATCGGTCAAGTATAGGATGGCACGGTAGCCTAACTATTTACCACCTACCGCATTTAATTACAACTACCTATATACCTACAAACCGATGCAAATGGTCCCCACATCACCGATTACAGGGTACAGTAAGCTGGAATCTGTTAATCAAAGTGTACGCTATCAATTACCGGCATCGCAATCAAAATGTCTGGAATTCCGCTGGGTTGGGGGGCAGCGTCAAACGTCTGGATGTTGAGTGCTCGTGTCGATTCAGTGGAGATGAGGTATATCGAGTGTCGATAAAATTTGTGGGAAGTATCGATACCGATGAGTAGTTGCAGATATTGGGAACATCATAGAATTATGAAGTATTGTATTATTTTAAGCTCCCACATTCCGTTTGCAATCTTCTAGGGAAATGTATCTTTTGAGTAGCTTTTTAGCATTTAGCATAATATACTTTTATATTATGTAGATATAGAATCTCAGAATTTAAGTTCCTTGGCAACTTCTTCTTCTGCCTAGCTCTATCCCACTTTGGTGGGGTCGGCTCTGCTAATTTTCTGGCGCCTGAACGATCTGTCCTGTCCAACATGTCCTTGGCAACAGTTATTTACAAACAAATCAATGAGTTTGAAATAAATTAAATGTAGCCACGCAGGTAAGTATATCCTGAGATTTCTAATATTTTTTTAAAACTTCAGTTTTCTAAATTCTATGACGTTTATGTAAATAAGTAATGTCGGAATGTCAAGAAATAAAAAATAAAAAAGCAAGCTTCACTATCTAAGTATTGTTGTGTCGTTTTATTGAAGTCGACTTTAATTAATTTCTTAGGCGTTTTTGTGAGTGACTATAAATAACTTGACACTTAGTTAAGAGTCAAAATTCATTGAATGTCTAGCAGCAATTTCCACTTAAATTACTGCTAAATATTTATCAAGTTGATATGCATAGGTATTTAAATGGAAATTTTAAATTGAATTACTAATTACATTAATTTACACTTTAATTACTCTTCAAAAAAATTTTACCATAACATAAGTCATCGGTAAATACGGGACAGAATTGAATCGAATCCCGCAATGTTTCATTGTAGTTCCGAATTCGGCCGCTTGTGGCGCTGCGGTCGCCGAGTTATACCCGTTTAATTAACATTGCTATCATACCGGCTAATTGTTATATCGCGCAAAGCTGATTTATGGCGAGATACAAACGCCGACACCTTTGTAATTGCCACACGTGATTCAAACATTGCATGCATACGTAGGAACAATAGGAGCGGGGGTGAGATGTTATGACAATAAGTGGGCGTTACTGATTTTCAATTATCTCAATCATTGTAATTATAGCTTGCAGCTTGTTACATTAGTATACAAAGCGGTTTTCTATATCGTTTTTGCCAGGAAATAAAAACATGGAATGTTACTTTTTCTTTTGAAAAAACTTATAACAACACCATCTATTCTGTGTATCGAATTATGCATTTTTAACTCAACGCCATCTATATTTTTTGTAAAGAACTACCATCGATGGCAGTGAACTACTTTCAAGTTCAAAATGTACAGTCATCCTATGTTTCTTGTTGGAATTATTGTTAAGATACCATTATTCTATAAAGAACTAAAATTAAGTTTGAATTGAGCAACAGCAATGGTTTAAATGGGAAAGCGACTGTCTATAAACTCTATTAAAATTCCTATCACGGTCGTTTTCCCGCTACATTGAATAATTCGAGACGCATTCTGAATAATCAGCGTTTCCCTTTCTCTAAGTCTAGCTATTGGAGGAAACTGTGTTAAAAGGTTATACACGTGTAGTCATTGAGTACAGGGAAAAAAACAAGATTTAGTTCTATATTTTCCTTTGAGACATGTTATTATATTTTTTTGTTGCATGATTTTTTTTCTTTTGAATAGAATAAAAGATTGTTTTCATTCATCAATAAGCATTAAATTTATATTTCACACCTGAAAGTGACGTCCAAAAAAAATTTAACATGAATTCCAAAAAACATTTATCATAACCATGTCATCGGAACAGTAAATCGCGGCTTTACATTAAATGTAACAGAAATGTAAACGGAAACGTGGCATGGCGGGCGGGTTAATTTACGCGCAGCGGCTGCCCTGGGCGGGCGGTATCTGAGAGTTTCCGCCCTGGCGCCGGTAGCGATGAAAATCATTCATCAAGCTTCGGTCGCAGCACGCTCCTCTCAATAACGTTCCTTTGTGAGATCTATGGGGTAATACCGCTTTGGAATTGAGTTTTCATTTCTTGTTGTTTGAAAAATGATTTAGTGTGAATAAATAGTAACTTTAAAATTAAATCAGGCATCATTATTGTTTTGATTTTTTATTCTTTATAAAAATAGTCAAAACAAATTACTTAAGTTTCCTCAATATTTATTTATCACAGTAATAGATTCGTACTATGAGATCATGATCACAAGTTCGGATGCTTAACACAGAGTCTCGGGTTCCCGTGGATCCAAATGTTCGAATTCTTATATTTTTACGATTTAGCCTAATTTTGTAGTTTTCATTTAATTTTGATTTGTACAAGTTACGTAGGTAATCGCAATTAGTATTAACTGAGTACTATTTAAACAGTAACCTTCGAGAAGGTACCTACTGCTAGGCTTTAAAATATAAAGTAATGCCTACTTGAGTAACAACAATTTATTATTATTTTATTTGAAAGTGCTGCTGTGGCACGTGTTTAATATTTAATAATATGCAAACTTATTTTTATAATAAACACACGTCATATTGTTGGCAATAATCTTATGTAGTCATAAATCTTTTCATACATAAATTAAGTCTATATTTTGCTAAATACCTTCACGCACTATTAATTTAGACGCTGTCAACATTGACAAGGGTTAAGCTTTACGATTATGGAATTTAAATTCTCCCATGCCAACCTGAATGTCCTTCCAGTATTATAGAAATACTATCTGAGTTTACGGGTTCACCCACATAATTTTAATTTTTCAGAATGAAATAGTTCCAAATAAGTAAACTTGTCACAGTTTACCCAAGAAAAATCGCATCTAACACCAATTTTATTTTTTCCTTAAACATACAAACTTTAGAAATAACCCGAAATAAACTTAGTTAATTTCATGTCACTGTACTACTTCAAGAAAATAAATACCAGCAGAAATTTTGACAACAACACCATCTGTGAAAGTTGGCCCGAACTAACTAAAGAGATAGTTAACTAAACTTTTAAAAACTCGCACGCTGCTGACCTCTACCGGGGAGTAGTCGCATCACGTGGAGTCCTTGACTTCAACTTTTGAACGAATTCGACTCGATGACAGATGGCATTATTGGATAGTTTGACGAAAAACATTTTTTATTTTCCTTTTTTTTATTGATGAATAAAATTATTTTGTAAAACCCTGTGAAATTTTATTAAAGTTTAAGTTGCAATCACAAAGAAAATTAATGCGACTAATTGGACTTTTTAACCTATTGGGTAGGTATCACATTAATTCCTATAAGACATATCTTAGGCCAAGAAGAGAAACAGAATGATTAATAGGTAGTCCAATACAAATACATTTGTCTAAATAGGTAGGTAATATTATTATCCAATAAGACTATTTACTTTAGTTTTTACAAAGGAAACACCTGTGACCACTGGCATGACCTTCTGTTATTGTTAATTTGTAACAACTGTTTGAGCATTTGTGCAGAGTCTTATAATAACCTGTAAATAATTATTTATTTAAATGAAAGCGAATTTATTTAACAAAAAATGTTCCTGTTAGATACTTCTGATAGAATCAACCGGAAAAACCAAGAATAAAGTGAGATTATTAGGGAGCTACCTACTTAATGTATCAGCACACTGCTTCTAAAGGTCAATGACATAAATAAAAATAATTAAATTTGGTTTTAGACGTTTTAAATTTTTATACATTTGTCTCTAAGTAGAATTGTTGACTTAGTTTACCTAATTACGGAAAATCAGTTCCTCTATATTTGGCTAATCCTAATTAAATATAAAAACAAAGATTTCATTCTATCTAAATTCAAATTTTGAATTCCGAGACTCGATTCCAAAAAGGACGGCGGCGATAGGGATGGGATGAGCAACGCCGCGTCTGTCGAGATTTTTTGTGCGATTTTTTCGACGTTATTATTATGAGAAAAAATGCGGAGTCAGTAAAGCGGAACGTGGGGTGGGGGCATGACGAGGGTTCCCCGGTTTGATTGAAGCGAGGAGGAGGGGGGCGGGGCGGTGACGTCATGCTCTCATAATAGGCCGTGGCGTGCAGTGATGGCCGCCGTTTATCAAGAACGAGTGTTAGTTCCCTGCACTTGGACTATTTCATTGTGACTGTTACTACGTCGCGATAATTATGAGAATGATGGATGTAGTGATGAATATTGTGTTTTGATTTAAACGAAGACAGAATTAGAGTTATTATTGAAAATAAAAAAAAATAAAAATTATTAATATTAGCCTGTATTGCGAACATGTTTAATGTTTATCCGAGAAGTTATTTGTCTTCTTTCAGCTGCAGCATTGTATTGCTCAGCATTTCGCTATAAATAAGTGGACAGAAAGCAGAATGCACCGTTACGTATAAATAATACTGTTTTCAAACTGTTGTTTCCTTAAATAGAACAAATAACAAACATTATTTGTTGCAGGTGGGAGTCGGTTTTATATCAAAACATGACCTGAAACACTTGAGTAGCTTGATCGAGTGTGATTTCAGACGGTGTAGGTATTGAATTACAAGCATTATTAAGTCAGGTAAAAAATGGATGGCGTTTCAAAAATCAGGCATTAAGCGTGCGTGAGGATGGGCGGAGCGGTGTTCGCGTGACGGTGCGCAGTTAGCGCGGGAACACCTCGCGCGTGGCACATCACTAGCAACGCCTATTGCCCGCCGGTTGTTGGCGGTTGGCCGCGGTTACGTTTCAAAACGTTAGCAACGAAAAGTTTGTAACGTATGTTTACTTGGATGAGAGAAGTAGGTTGAAAACCATAATGGTAAAGCTGCAACGCAAAGTGGAGAAGAATACCTAGGTCTAAAATCGGAACCTAACAGCAGGCTAAAGCTGGGAAGAAGTTGAACTGCTTGTTCAGGAACATAAACTGAACGCAAGATTAAATAATCATCAATAACTACGAGCTTTGAGTGAATCAACGAATATTTATTGAATAGGTTCCCAGTATTGTAGCTTGTAAAGTAAAAAGAAAACATCCAAATTAACCAAGCAACACACGGAGCGGAGCTTCCATCAAATTAAATGATATCTGAATTTGAACACAAATAAAGGCAATAGTCAGCTTAGGTAGCAATCAGACAATAATCATGGGTAGCTTTTGTTTTATTTTGCAAATAATCTCATTTAAAATAACCGTCAATCAAAAACCGAAATTAAAAACAAATGAATTACCTTTAATTTTCTTTTATCCTTACATGAATAAAGATACGCTCTTTATTGATCAAATTCAACTCAAAATAGTGATGGGAGATTCACCTATAATAGAGAGATAATCTGCTGAAATGACTACCAAATTACCGTAGAAAATTAGTAGGTATGGCAACACGTATACGCTATACAAATTCACCTAATCGATTGTGAACAGACGTAGTTCCATATTAAAGTGAGTAAATAGAATTACAAAAGTATCAGACTTATTATGTGTTACTGTTTGTTCAGTTGTTAGATGACTTTGACGGGAGGAAAGAAGAAGTTACTTACTCCAATAATAGTAGGCTTTTCTTATCACATTAAGTTATAATTTCAGATACAATACAGCCTACTTTTTGCATTAAAGAAGGCCATTTTACAAACAGTGTTTAACAATTCTTTATTTATTCAAACTTACCTATTAATTGTGGTTAGTTTATCACATCGTATTTTTATCTAGTTAAATTACTTTAATATTGTAAACGTTTGAATTGATGATATCTATTGATTACACCTTTTCTTCAGCTAACACGACATGTGCGAACGGCCATTGCAAACTATTATTTATTAAACACAACAATAAAATTACTGTAACATAGTATAACCGATATCAAAATAAAACACGCGACAAAAAAACCGTATACTTCTATGTTTTAATTAACGTACAAACCCGATTCTTAATTTAATGTTCGGTTATAAATCATCACATCACTGGTTGGATAAAATTCCAAGGATCCACGCCGAATGCCGCAATCGGAGATCGGACCGATTAAAAAAAAACTAAAGGCCGAAATTATAGAGACGAGAGCAATGATCGTAGCCGCCGGGGATCGTGCCTAGCTTGAGTAACTTTTGATGTATGTGTTGATATGTACTCTGTTCTGTTCTATGTATTTAGAACCTTCGGTATATTATGAGTAGGTATATATCTAGTAACTAAGGTAAGGTTGTGTACTTATGTATTTTTGTGAAGTTAGTTAGTTTTTTGTTCTTATTTAAGAAGATATAATTATGTTTCCAGGTATTTAAATATTTGTATGTTGGTTCTTGATTTTTCTTAATAAATTGCTTACTTTGTAAGTACACTTTTATTTGACAAGTGGGTGTGATTTTTAATTTCAAGATAATAATATACTTAGTTGATATGGTAAACCGGTATTTTTTTTTTCAAACCTAAAAATGATTTATAATCAAACATGCGAATTTGCGCGCCTGAAAATCTAAATTAATATATACCGGTATCAATAACAGACGCTGCAATTGATTTAATATCAGTAAAGATATTATAATAAAAGTAGACATATCCTTTAATCTACCCCGTTGAAAATATTAGATAAGCAACCTAATTACTATTGAAATTAATGATCAATTTATCTAATTTCTCTAGTTGAACACGATCCAAAACCCGAGTGGTTTCACTGGTGGTTACCGTTAAGTGATAAAACGTTCTAGCTACGAATTTCACATGCAATATATATTAGGCTCATAAACTGTACTAAACTAGATAACTGTGTGTATTGAGTAACTAGCAATAAAACTAGTCGAGAGTGAAACGGTTTTGTTTTAGAGCGATGACTTTAATTTATCTAGAAGTTTCGAGTAAGAAGTAAACTTATAATTTAAAATATTATACGGGGTTGAAGGAACACTAACACGAAAACGGTTACCACGTATTCATTACATCATTCTGAGCCACATAGAAATTTTTCATCAGTTATTAAAAAAAAAATCAGCCAGATCCAAAAGCTGATTTTTTTTAATAACCAATGAACAATTTCTATGTAGGGGGCTGTACTAAATACGTGGTACCCGTTTTCGCGTAGGTGTCCCTTCCTTCCCGTGTAGAACCATCAGCGGCGGCTCCAGATATTAAAGTCAGTCTTTATATAGAACACATGTGTTTTTATTATAACTAGAAGACGGGATATTTACCATGTTTATAGAACAAAAAAAAAATTTAAAAAAAAATTGTGTGTTTGTTTGTGTTTTTTTTTGTTGTATTTTAGTGACCATGAAAGTTTAAAATCTTTTACATGTGTTTTTAACCATAACGTTCTGTAGGTATGATCAGTTAAGGCTACTTGGCATTTTCACATAAAGAACTCTGTTAGTTACATTGATATTCTTATTATATTTCGAGAGATGCTTCTGAAGGATCATTTACAGACTCTTCAAAATATTATTACCTAACTTAATCTAAAATAGGAAATTAGGAAAACACTTTTAAGTCTAGGTGACTCTTAAACATTACTTATTTATAATCTGGACCAATTTTTAAAACCCACGGATAAACAGACGACCAAATATTTATGCTAAGTTGCCTACCAGAAAGCAGAAATAGAACTAACAACAAACTTTGATTATAATAAACAGGAGTAATCTTCAGGATTAACCAGGGTCAGTGAGAAATCTTTTATTAAGCTGAGCATCAATAAATCTGTAAGGAAGCGAAGCTCCTATAGGTAGCAGACAGGTCCCCTCAGTAACACATGTTTAAAATTTATTAGGTGTCAGCGCGATTACCTCACAATGTTTCTTTCGCCATTTGAAGACCGAGATGGATTGAAAATGCACATGTTTTTAAAATACAATCTTGTTCGAGTTGATGCATTCCTAGTTTAAAATAAATAACGGGCTTTTGACAAGCATAGCTACGTAAGATTACTTTACTGAAGAGACTTATTTAACTGAAAGAGAAATTAAACTGTCACGAAATGCAGGTTCTAATTTAAATTAACTTCACAAAACAAAACTTTACAGAGTCGATATAAAAGTCATGTTAAAAGAGTTTCATCAATAAATCTAAGTTGACCCTCTTTATAAGCTTACTTAATTTTTGTTTTATCTTACGGTACTCTAAAACAGATTATTACACATTTGGATCGGACGTCGCTATAAAACGTGTTCGTAAATCAATTAATAGCTATGTCAAATGCTAATTAAACTTGTTTCTCATTACTAAATCGAGATATCTCTACAACGTGATATTTAATTTAGACTTTCCTTTAAAATACTTGAGAAAGTTTTGAAGAATATTAATAAACAGACATGCTGTAAGTAAATAATTCGCAAGCTATGTGAAAGAATAAAAAATGGCGAATATCCAGACGTATGATGATAAAATTGTTTATATTATCTCATCTTTCATGTAAGAGAAATTCCATAAACATTGAAACTACGTCCGCAAATTCATCAATCGTCAATCAATCAATCATTTTTGTATCTAGAATACAAAAATACAAACTGATTGATATGTGGGAGTGAATTTTATTCAAATGAACCACTGTCTGTCTCGTTTGGCTGTCGGAATCGGAATCAAACAATCATTGTACGGCTGTACCGCTTTCCGAATCGTTTTGCTTTCAAGGCCGGATCATTCAAAAGTGACCACATTTAACTAGCGACCACTTTTGTGGCTGTAAAGTGGGCAATTGGTGCAGAATTTTAGATGAGTTTATATGAACAAGTTCTTTGTTTCTTACTTGTTATTTCGAGTTTGTAGCTACTAATTTATAGCTCATGATGTTTCATACTAAATTCTCCTTCAATGTCTCTTTATTAATTACACCCGTACTAATATCATATAATAACATCAGGCCTGTAATCCTCGAAGCATTAGGCAGAGGTGTACCTAATTGTAAACCCACAGTTCTCTAGTTATGTTTAGGTCCCATGTAATAGTGGGCGAATCTATTCCCATTAACCAAACAAAATTCCAGACTGTGTGCTGTGTGTCTCTGACGGCTCGTGAGATATTCTTGATGGAAGAACCTCAAGCTCAGCAGTCATGCTTGCGACAGCTAGACCAAGTAAAGAAGCTTTGTCCGTCTGTTTACTTCCTTTCCAGGACAGATTTGGGTGAAATGGGGCACTTGGATAGAGCATAGCTATGGGCTATGGTATCTAAGATCTAACCCAGATTAGGACATCCCTAGAACATAATATTTGTACTAGTGGTTCTCGTGAAATAAATTTCAGCACACGGGTGAGGCCGCGGGCAAAAACTAGCAGGTTCTTTGTATAATGTATTTTATAATATAACATAACAAAAGTAAATAGGAAGTATCATAAATCGTGTAATGCACGCAAGGAATTTCATTCAAACAATATCTCGTCAAATCTACCAACGAATCAACATTAAAACCATAAAAAACAATTGTCACCTACACGCATAAACAATTCTACATTAAAGCAAACATTTTAAAACAATTGTTTTTCATAGATACGCGATAGTTTTTAAACAAAGTGTTCACTGGGACTGTTTAACAATACTCCTAGTATATTATTATTCGAAAAGCAATAAATCAGCCCTGTTTTTAGGAACTGAATACGTGGGTTTTATCTATGTGATAATTGTTAAAAACTAATTGTTGAGTTCAATGTTTTCGAGTTAGCAGTCCTAGTCATGGTAGTGTGAATTTAGTATTACAAACTTTGATGAAGCAAATAATCGACCTTAGTAACGCACATTAATTTGATAAATTTAATTAATATGAAGTATACCGTAGAATTTAACACAGGGTGGAAGGCACACCGAGGAGAAAACGGTTACCAGGTATTCAGTAGGTACATCATTCTGAGCCACATATAATTTTTTTTATAAAAAAAATCATCAGTTATTAAAAATAATGTAGCTGTTGTCTACAAAAGTGCAATACCTAAACGGTCAAATTGAACAGCTGATTTTTTTTTAAATGACCGGTGATAAATTTCTGTGTTGGGGGGCTTTGAATGATGTAGGTACTGAATACCTGGTAAACGTTTTCGCGTCGGTGTACCTTCCACCCCATATAATACAACTACATATTACAAAAGCTATAACGCAACATCTTGTCTAGCCTTTTCCCTACTTTGATGGAGTCGAGTATAAGTATAACCAGAAACAGCTGAATATCAGTAGGTACTTTACATGGAGCGACTGCCAATTTGTCCTCCACAACTAATGCTCGTTTCGCTGTTGACATTTCAACATTGTTAGAATATTAAAGCGTTCACTTAGGTGTCGCTTCGTTTTAACAAAAATGTTCTCACGTTTCTAAAATACACATTTATGAAACTAAAACCTATATTTATGTCTTCTTTTTATCTTTATTTTAGTTCTATTTGTAGTCTGTATATTATGTAAATAATATTGAATAATAAAATTATAAAACTTTTGATACTATTAAAAAAAGAGCTATATCAAAACATCAAAGTGCATATCTGTCATGGTCAACACAAAAAACAAGTCCATGTTTGTATTTCCTTGATATTAAGTTCAAAATAAGACTGCTATAGCAACTACAATACAACTGTATACCTATGTACGTATATAATAAGTATATAAACAGGTCTGCAATAGTGTCCGGTCACCCTCAGAACGGTCTTGTCTAACCCAACTCAAACGTTTGAGACGCAGACGCTGTATCTAATTAGGCAATGCTTACATAAATATAATTAGTTTTGTTAGACATCTCTGTAGCACAGTGGAACTGCACTTTGATATTTTCACATCGAATATTATATAAATAATCTATTCTGTGAGGAAAATACCTCAACTCGACAAAATGATTAACAGTTTTGTTAGAAAATAACCTAATTTCAATTGGCATTGAATGTTAGTAGTGTGATTCATCATCATCATCTGCCTAGCCTTTTCCCAACTATATTGGGGTCGGCTTCCAGTCTAACCGGATGCAGCTGAATACCAGTATTTTACATGGAGCGACTGCCTATCTGACCTCCACAACCCAGTCAGTACTGGGTAATACGATACCCCTTGGTAAGACTGGTTGTCAGACTTTTTGGGCCACTGACTGCCTAACGACTGTCAAAGATCTACAAATGACAGCCGGGACCAACGGCTTAACGTGCTTTCCGAGGCACGGAGGAAACTCGGTATGTAATGGGCGGTCACCCATCCACAGACCAACCTAGGCAAGCACGGCTTAACCTAAAGATCGACCCGAGCGGCTGTTATTATTTAGCCACGAGCGAATGATGTGATTATTGGACTTGTGATTATTTAGTTATTTTTTACCAACCGGCTTTAACATCCTTCATTCCTCTTAAAAAGTTTTTCTTAGAATTTTTTTTTTTAAAAAAAGCTTACTTTTATAAAATAGCTCTCTTCACTCATCATAAAATAACAACATTGACAGCAGTAAAATCAAAATAAACTTTATAAATAAACTTTAACATCACATAGATACGACAGGCCTGTAACGAAAAATTTCAGCTTCACGACAACTTTTAAGAAGAAAATGTGAAAAGAAACTTTAAGCTGGGCGCTGTTTTCAAATAAGAACTGTAACTGAAAAGTCTTAAGTTTCTGATTTCGCAAAATATCTAAAGAGAAACACATTTCAAAAGAAAATTGTAACTCAAAGTATTTTTTAGCTTTTATAAAAAATATACGGGTTTTAATGCAAGCAGTGACTACTGTGACTATCAATTCGGCAGTACTTGTCTAAAAATAAATGATGAAATAAGCCTAACCGTCTTACAATACAATGTAAAGTCCCATTAAAATAGATGGTCAAACTTTTACAACAAAACACAAAAACACACATGATAAATATCCCGTTTCTAGTATAAATAATAATGTTAGTGACCATGATAGTTTAAAATCTTAAACTTTTAGAAATCATTCAGACCACCAAAATAAGGAAAATGGTAAAAAAAATAAGAAAAACGCATTATATACTTACAAGAAGAAAATCAGCTAACCAAAATACACTAAAAATGTTGGTTACTCAATGATTTTAGGTCAAAATAAATCAGTTTAATCCGTGTTTTTTTTTGCTTGGATATCTTTGGTTAGACGTACTGAAGACTGTGTTAAAATTTGTCCATTTATTTTAATGGGACCTTATTTATATCATAATTCGAAAAACTCTAGACATTTTATTAAATAACACCCGTCTTTGTTGGTCGAGGTTTAAAAATAAAAATGGCGTGCTATTGATTTTCTATTACCTTTTTAATTAAATTATTTCAATAAATATTCTTAAGCTGATATAATTAATTGTATTTCTTGTACAACAAAAGTAAGTATTCACTTGTACAAAGTTTCGCCAAAACATCTCCACTTTAAATTCATTATTTTTAATAATAAAACCGTCTCAGTTAAACAATAAAGATTACGTTATATTCATTTTATTACTATTTCTGTAAATATGAGTGGACAAGCGTTTAAGAATTTTAAAACTCTAGTCAAAACAATTTTGACAGCAAAAAAGATTTTATCTTTAAAATATTCGGTACTTATTTTATTTCTCTTGCACAATGTTATGTATTTCTTAGTAACTAGTACATACAGCTCATTTTAAGTTAATTTTAAATGGACGCTGATAAATAACATTATCACACTATTAACGAAAATAACAAGCATGTTTTTGATTAATTAATCGATTTGACTTTTTAAATATGGTAATCATATCATATTAAATTGCCCAAAACATAAAACTCATTACTACCGGAATTTTGTTATTAAAACAATTACTTATCAGGATATACAATACTAGAGATAAGTGTCTGCTTCTTGTTGTAAAAAAGATAACAAAAGAAAAAGATTATTTTTAAACTTTTGACATGCAAGTTCAAGTAAAAAATTAAACTGACTACAAAATTGCATGTAGGTACTACTAGGTACATATATTGAATGATTAATGATCGATCTTGTAAGCTATCAAAAACGTTCGGCGGACAAAAAGTTGGTAATCTAACGAGCTCGATCGGCGCGGGCGCATCCCAAGATTAATATTCAAATCGTTCGGCCGATAATTTTACAAATTCGCCTCAACGATCGGGTGTGGGCCTATAATACACATTAATATCGCCGACTTCACATGTCAAACCGCCAATTCACTTGTTATTATCTTTATTTTGTACTAATTTGTAAGCAGAAAGTCGATTTTGAGGAAATTTTTCAACGTCGGAGTTGTGTCGTCTCGTTTGTTTGCGTCGGCTTTAATTAGATGTGTCTTTTTATAATTATGGGAGTGTTAGGAAATTATGGATTGTATCTATTTATTTTAAAATATTAGTTAATGAAGTTTAAGTTAATTCGCTGTTTGATATGGTCACACCTTTTTGTAAAACGTCTCTCGTTATTTCCGTAGGCAATCATTCTATTAATAATGGGTATCACATTTGTCTCTGCTACAAATATAACAGAATAAGCTGTGAACAGTGTGAACTAGTTCCAATAACCGATTTAAAACCTGTTCCACGATAATAATGTTAATCTTCATTTCTAATTTAATTTACTAGGAGTCGTAAGTAATTGTCTAAACTAAAGGTCTTCTATAAAACCTATGTCAAAATATTACTCACTTGACCACACATCCGACAGGACATTTATATATTTTTGACATTTACATGAACGTTGAAAGTTAATTAAAATATTTAATGAGAAGCTCGCTCTGTTAGTGGGAGCCGATGACATAAACGAATGATATTAAATTAACGACACACAAAGGTGGGCGTAATCATTTTTGTTTCGGTGTTTTGAAGATGGCGAATTTTTTTTATAAACTGACGTCTACTTAAGGAGATTTATAAGGCGATTTAATAGATAGATGTATGATATTGGCGTTGACTACTGTGACAATATCCATCAATATTAGTATCTACAACTAACTAATGGGTTTTTGTTCGTACACGATACCATCATGTAAGCGACTTTCAAATCGTTACCTCGCAAAAGGGCACAACAATTTTATACCAAAAAAAATGCAGCTCGATCTCTAAAAGTCCACTCATAGAAAGTCGTGAGCGCACAGTCACGGCGTATTATCGCACCGACCAAATCTACGGGTCTACTGAACATTACAATCTTACATGCTGCTCGCTTTATTAAGGCACTTGAAAAAAAAAGCAGTTCATCAGATGGTCAGAAGATAGCGGTGAAAGGGACCGTTAGAATAATAGCCAGTAGGAAATCTGCACCTAGTTTCATTACTGCGACCATGTATCTGGACCAATTTATGGTACCAGTTTTGACGCCTCAATTTTTTGCCATTGACCTTTCAGTTGATTTATATCATTGCACCGTTTACACGTTTAATTGGCTAAATGATTAAGTATTTAAATACATTTGTTAAGATATGTAGCAATTGATTTGCGTAACGAATGTTTGGAGTCTTGGAGCTAAATATTGATTTAGTGTAGCTAGTTAGGTATATTAGCAATGGCGACGTTGTAAAATGGAGATACATAACATGCGTTCATTGAATAGATTAAAACATGTGGAAAACATTTATTTCTATTCGTTTAATGAGACAATTAAAACAGACCCGAATTCGGACATGATGTCACGATACACGATTAAAGATGGTAGAATTGTATTTATTTATAACTTCATTCGCAAAACTATACCGCCATATAAGATAAGATAAGTAAGATAAGTATTTATTGTGGTTTAGAAAAAGAGAATGCGTTCGTAAAAAAAATATTGCGTTTAATTTCGGTTTAGGTTCTAATCCAATTAGGTTTAAAATGTGTTAATCAGGAACTGACTCTAAAATTAAATAACTGACCCAATGAATTGATAAATAACATAAATAATTAATTAATTACAAATAACATACACTAATCATCATAATCCAAATATTTTTATTAGGTGCAATATGGTCAGGACATAAATTAAAACGAACGACCAAACGTTTACACCAAAATTGACGTTTATGGCAGAATAACACTAAATTATAAAATGTCAATTGATACTAATCATTTAATTATGGACTTGATTATTTATTTCAAAAATAAACAAAATGGTTGTTGTAATAATTAAATAATAATACGTGAACTGAATATGTTGAGATGTACAAGATACATAGATAAAGAAAATAACACTGATTAATGGCCGTTCTTAGGGCGGTGCCAAACTTCATCCCCATTTGCGTCTACATCTCTATTTCGCCGTTCGTCGACTCATTTAAAAGGATAACACTACGATTTTGATTAATGATCACCAAACCTTTTTGGTACCTGCTTGTCGGCGACTCCTACAAAAAGGTGACCAGGGTTTACCATTATTATATAAAAGAAAACAATAAAATTTATGCTTATTTGCGTTAATGTCTCTATTAATCTTAGTGACATGTGCACCTTATTCTTTTTTTAATAATATTCATTTTGGATTTACCGCCACAGCTGTTTTGTTTCATTTGCATTTTTATATTTCCGTTTGATACATATTTTTCATATTTTATTTTGTGAGCATAATTTTTCTTGACTTTTTATTATAGTTTAATTAAATTGTGTTGTGTGGTATATAGTGTGCTCAAAACTTGCAAATAATTTAAGTTTATGATTTAAAATTAAATAAAATTCAAGTCAGGTTTTAAACATGTCAGTTATATCTTTATAATAATAAAAGATTCCATGTTCTTTTATGTTTGTTTCTACGAATACCTATTTATTTTTATTGTTTTCACTTTGTTTCATTAAAAAAGTAGGTAGGTAGCGTGAATAAAAAGCAGTCAATTTGAAATGTAGAATATCTTGTTTTAGGTTATTCTTATTAGTGAATTCTAGTACAGATCTTATAGGTTGCAGAGCAGAAAACACCGGGTTGAAAACAAAATATTTGAATCTAGTTACTTACATTGAAATATTTACAAATACAATTTATTGAGATACTAAACAGCTATCAAAACTCACCGATAATGTTTGCGCGGCAAAAACGTTTCCAGGGGGAGTTCCCAAACAATCCATAAATTAATCACTCAATCCGTTTGCTAACTCCTAGTCATAAGCACTGATTATAAAAATATATTTATTACACACTACAAACGTACCAAAATAAATGCGAAAATAATGGAAAACAAAAATATATCACCTCTTTTTTATCATATTTGTTTAGTTTTATTGTCTTTATAGGCACTTTCAGTAAAGTTTATTTTATTTACATCTTCTAGTCATGGAATGTATTTTCGTTCCGTCTAGTTTGTATTGCAAAACGACCAACGATTTTTTATTCATTCCGGTACCCCTCGAACAGATTTCCAACGAGCCGTGTCTAATTGTGACCATCATAAACGCTCCTTGAGACCGGGCATGTCACAAATCAATCGTCAAATTGGGCTGACTCCAATACCGGGGAGAAACACTGAAGTTCAAGTTCGCGCAAAATTTAAGTTCAACGTTAAACACTGTCACATTTATAGGCGGCGTCACAACACTAATGTCTTTATCGTACATAAATAAAACTGTCAAGTATTTCACGAAAATTACATCGGTCGGCGTATAATGAACGTCTGAACCCGCATTGAGCTAGCTGTCAAATCTACGAGCCGTCATAGTCCGCTGCCATGAGTGGGCCCGCACACAGGCGCACGTGCACGTGTGTCGATGGTCACCAACACACTGACAGCCTCCAGCGGAGCGCGAACGTACGGGCACGCGCACACACGCAGCTCGTGATTCATACATGAGCCGCGTCTGTGTTGTGGCGGGTGGGAGTGCGAACATGCAGCGTGCTTTTAACGCGGCCAGACGAAATGATGCCTAACTGCAGAACGGAGTTGGGACTGTATCGGTTTTATAAAATGGCTGGTTATGCGCGTCTATGTGGCCGATCACATGTGAGATTAGCCGAATGCGTGCGAATGCATGTAGCGCAGCGACTCGTATGGGCGGGAAACGCTATGAAGAGATGCGCCGCTGTCGCTATGATTGGAATCGAGCAAATCATTTCTGTTTGACTCTTTAAATAATATTCAATTTTGCGCACAGTTGGCTTGCTACCCGGTTGTTTTTGTATATAGAGCTTTTTTTTTCTTACTTTTGACAAAAACGAATAGGTAAGTCTTGTATAAAATATAGTGTCCAAGATTTGAGAATCACACGGTCACCCTAATTTGCACATCAGCAAACAGTTGTAATTTTTATTATGCAACAGTTCTTTCGTAGTTTCGTATGCGAACCTTTGCCGTTGAATTTGATTTTTAATAC
Organism: Noctua janthina; assembly: GCA_963576755.1. Lineage (NCBI taxonomy): Eukaryota > Metazoa > Arthropoda > Insecta > Lepidoptera > Noctuidae > Noctua > Noctua janthina. Next base: position 11,878,331 of record OY755051.1, on the reverse strand, counting down.
CAGTTTCCTTGTTCGTTTTATAACAGGCGATATAATAACGGCTACTGTATGTTAGTATCTACCTACTTGAACTGCTATAGACATTTTTGTTCTTCCAAAACTTTATTCACATAAGTTCTTATTCAATAATAACAGGTCCTAAAACGTGTTTCAATCATAAGATATACATACCAACATCAATTCAATTGATTTCATTTATTGTAAAGTCACCTCAGACCAAGCGAGACAGAAAACTTCCCTTTGATTTTCAGCTGTCGTACCACTACACGCTCAAAGACACAGTTCACGTCTTCGCGCAAAATTGAATTACGACTTTATGTTAATTACCATTGAACTGATAATCGCATGGCGAACACGTGACCAAACAAACGATCACTTCACACACACGCGCACATAATTCGCAATTTGAATTTCGTACATATTTCCTTAGGTTCCATGCGGCCAGGAATTCTTTCTTACCTGCAACAAAAAAGAAAACGGTCAGTTAAAAATGGAACGTTATTCGTTTATCTTGTTCTGTTTTTGAATAATTTGACTTAATGAGTATGATTTAAACTGATATTGAACTTCGTAGAAAGTTTTACTGTTTTTCAAGAGCTCTACAATTACCTAGGTATTTAAAAAGCATTTAATCCAACATTATTAGCAAAACTGTGACTCTAGCTAACAAATAATAAAAACATTTTGCGCAGTGTGTTTAAATATAAAAGCAAATTAATCATTTCGCTTGCAATTTTGATTTCGATCAATAAATCATAAAATCAGTGCAAAATTACGCGCTCAAAATTATGTGTGCAAAACACGATTAGTGTGATCAATGCAAATAACTATAGCTTAATAACCAATTTGTTATGTTGACCAAAGCCACCAATTATGTAGATATCTACAGTTTAAAACGCCATTAAATAAAACAGATTACATTTACATTTTAAAAAGATCATAATTTTAATATAACACACTTAGAAATGCAAATAATTTTCACTTCAAAACCAACATCGTTTTCCACACTATAATTAAATGGGTTAAACTGTTATCATACTAAACGTTAATAATAATTATTAATAAATTAACTAATTATAATTTATTATTAATCCATTAAACGTACAATCTACTTACTATTGAGTAGGATAGAATTGTTTATTCAAATATAGAACAATAACGTTCTTCATATTGCATTCTTATCAGGAATCAAGGAAAAATATTTTCAAAAAGTCGTTGGCTTTTGTTATCGTTGACCTATGGCAATGTTTTATCATTGCGACTGCGATATGACCACAGGGTCAGGAGTAGAGTAGGCAGATAAGTGGGTCAGTGCAACAGAGCTACGTATAAAGATTTGGTATTGTGGTCAAGTTCAGTTTTATTTGCCTTACATATTATTTTGCTTAGAAAAATATGTTGGTTGTGTTCTTGTTTTTTTTTGTTGTTTTATTTAATATCTATTTTTTTGCGAAAACACATACAACAGTGCCGTACTTTTTGCGTTTTATTAATTTTATCTGCGTGACCTATTTGATTTGGTGATAAACGATATTATTGTCTAATTACAAGCAAATTATAATGGATATGTCTCCTATTGTATACCGAGGGTTACCTATTTACGTTATTTATACATTTTACTACACATGATACCCGTGATATTTTTTCGTTGAAATTGTTTACTTTGTAGCAGAACATTTAATTAATCCCTGATATTTCTTGTAAACCTTGTCTGACGATTAGCGCTCAAAAAACCAAGCTTTATTGCTACAAAAAAAACACAACACGCTATTTATTTCACTTACTTTTTATCAAATAGCAAAAAAACAATTAATTACTTTGAATCTAAATTACGAACCGAGATATTATTTGCAATAAATTATTGAAAAAAAATAATACATACATTCATATTTTATCGGTCTAAAGTTAATTAAAACGATAAAAGAATAGAATAAATTTGTTGTGTGCAATTCGTAAACAAAAGTTGAAGCGAATTAATTAATGAAAAATAAAATTTTATTGCATTTCCTCTGCGTATGAGTGAGTTTAAAAATAAACACTTAGATAAAGTCTGTAAACACTGAGGTGAACGGTTTCTTCGGAATTTATGTGAGACGAAATTGTTTACCTAATGAAATTACGTAGAACGTATTTTACGCAGCTTTTTTTCAATAGACGACTGACAATTTAGATAACGCGGCCTTCCTGTAACTTTGCATTTTTCCGAGTAGGGACAAAGCTTTCATTGAGTACTAGTTACTCTGATGTTTCGTTTATGCATTGAACAGTAATTCAATTCTTGTTTTAATAACCGTGTCCTAACAATTATGATGATTGTAACTTACCTACTCTGAACAAAGAACTAGAACTGTTCAAACTGTACAACTTCATTTGCTTTCACCACACCTCTATTGTAACACAAATTGTGGAAACTAACGTGAAGAGCCAACAAAACACAACACTTCACTCTAATGAAGACGTTAAAATTTTCACTAGCCCTACTTGATGTATCTACCGTGAAATTTTTGAAAAATAACACCCGACAACTTTAGGAACGCCCTCAGAGAATTATTACATTAATATATTTACCAAACACGCTCCTATTATTACGTTTTCATGTACTCGTTTGCGCATAAATTAAAAAAGTTGTCACTTTTTCTTTTGTCCCAACCCTTATTTGGTATTCATATTTGATACTTTGAAAATACAAAGGGACCACGCATTTTGAAACGAAAACACACGAGAAAAACCTGTTTTACCAACAGACTATGCTAAAGATACAAATTGTGAAAGAGGCAATCGTTCATACCATGTTTCTTTATCTACAGAAACGTCACCGGTCCACTGTGGACTCTCACACTGAAGCAATAAGCGTCCTATTCTAATGAAGTCCCAGCGATCACTTCAATTATGGTCATATTGAATGAAATATGAGTTAAGTGAGGGATATCAAAGGGCGACGCGAGGCTGTTTATGAAATGTGAACTTTGAAATATGTACTGCAATAATGCACCCTTTTTTAATTTGTACTAAACTATGAACCGTAGCAAAAAGGGGTCTCAAAAATATTTTAGGCCGGTTTTTTTGTCCATCGATCGATATTTCGCTCACAACTATGTATTATTGGATAATTTGTGACTATTTCGTTCGGAATTTTCGTGTTTCTTATTGCTTCCGCAACGAATTTCGTGCGACCCAAAAGTCGAAATGATTGAACCTATCGGGCATTCGCCGGCAGCGGCCGACTCCAATTTAGTTTTTCGGATTAGATACGGCGAACATAATAACATAATTGCTCTAATAACAGACCGTACGGCGGTGCTCGCCGTGCCTTACAATTCACTTTCCAAATTGGTTTATTTTTTTACCTCTGCTCTGTCTAAAACTATTATGATTTATTATCAAATTTTCGTGCAGGCAAATTACGGGCTCGTTTTTCGTGAATGATTCTGTCTCTTTCTACTACTGCGGTTCTTGGAGTACCAGACAGGGACACCATTACAGCTATTGTGTTTCCTTGAAAGCCTTGCGGCGTTACATGGCTGAGACCTGTGGATGGAATGATTTACGATGCCTTTTCTAATTTACCCTGTACAATAATTAGTTGGATTAACATGTTCAGCACGGATATTTTTCAACGTCACCGAGCTTATTAAAAATCTAAAATATTAATTAAAAATTCTTGCTATTCCGGAAGCTGACTCCAAATAAAAAAGGCTTCGTCTTCATTAACCGCTCGTGGGTATTTCGTTCCGAAACTATTGTTAGGATTAGACAATTTATTTGTATGGAACATGTGCAACTAAACACGAAATATGAACGATGAATTATTTCGAAATGAAATTCAACATTTTGTGCAAATGTTTAGTAGAAACTAAGCTAACAGGAGTACCTACAGCCGTCTGAAATGGTGCAACCGACAAATGTTCATGACATAGCGGTTGCATTAAACATGAGAACTGCCACCGAGCTATATTTACATATAAAAAACTTACTTTCCACATTTCTACAGTGAATGCTATAAATATAAAACATTCAATAACCGGTTCGGAGACCGTTAACTCATTAGAAACAATTATGAGTACCAATGTCACATGAAATTGATCACTACTTTTATTGTAAACGCAAAAGTTTTTAGAATGAACTTACAAACAAATAAATTGCATCGGAATTTTTAGGGTTCCCAGGATTCCATAAAAAAAAAACCTTATTTTTATAAATTACTTAATATGTTTGCTTAAACATAAGCGAGATAATTTGGGTAGTTGGTGTTTAATAAAAAGTGAGCTGTATTAAAATGTGAATTGCGAATGCCTCAAGAGGATCCTATCAAATTACGTAAAGAAGCAAAAGTTTAATGTTCATTTAATAAGAATAAAATATTGGTATAGCCAACTACATTTATTTTTGTATTTACACGACGAGTATTTACGCCTTTCAGGGCTGACACTGCGACGTGAAAAGGTATTTTTATCATTTGGTTTTAATATCACAGATAATGCACAAATTAAATTTATTTTTGGAATTCAGATGTCATCTAATCAAATCAGCAGATATTCGTAGCCTTTTTTGTTACTATTTTAAAAAATTCTTATTATTCTGAGATTGAAAAATCTAAGTAGAAACTACGAGATATTAGTTATCAACATTTCTTCACTCAACATTAAGCTTTCTGAAATCATTTGGGTACTCCTCGTATCACGTCAACTATGAACTCTATGTACTGTTTATGTACTAAATAGTTGTGTATATAAATAAAACTTATCCCACAACTCGGTGTGTTCATGAATATTCGGTTGGGGGCGCCACCTCTGCGAGATATCGCGCGTGGTGAAGCGGAAGAGACCTCCGACAAAGGACTGTGACAATGAGCCCCGCCAGTTAGGGCTGATAGCACATCACAACGCCAATATTTGCATTCTCCTTTTGTTCTATTCAATACGTGGCAAAAATATATGACACGGGCTTAGTCGTGTCTTTTTATTAATATGACAAACGTGAATAGAAATCATTATGTTGGGTATTTATGGTGATATTAATAATGCATGACTAAAAAAACGTGTAGCCAAAATTACGATGCATAATTTTGCGATATTTAATTCGGAATCAAAACGTTAGGCCTATGTAAGTTGGTAAATAAAAGGACGGTTGTGTCGTACAACCCTGCGCTGGTTGGCGCGGGCGTCCAACACCGGCGGCCCGGACACGTTTCAGGATCATGAATTATGGCGCAAGCCGATGTGACTTTTCAATTTGAAATCATCAACCTGGAATTAATTTCATTTTTGAACCCCATTATTTCTGTTATCTACGCGCGAATCGCACAATATGCGAGTTTCGCATTATTGCCGTTTCGACAAAAATATTTTGTGGCAACGCTCGCCACGGATATTGGTAATTTAATTTTGTATAAACCCTTTTGTTTTAATGTGTACGGATTATTGCAATACTGCAGTGTGCAAACCGCAGACGATTGGTTAACAAAGTTTGTGTTCAATAAATAAAGAGTTAATTTATTTTGAATATTTCAACGATAGAGCATCTATACCAAAAATGTTGCACATGGCACACACTGACGTCGTTTCAGAATTTCAAGAATCGTTGTACAACAGCGACATTCAGATACATAAATAAACCTGTGTTTGTAGTAGGTAGACAAACTAATGGTGATATGAATAAATTACGTAGAAAACAAAACTAAATCTTTCATTAAACCAAAAAATAGTGTTCCGGACCCTCTCAGAATTCATTTGTAAAACACAAATCTGTCATTGGAGTCGGTGGTAGTCGGGATTCTGTAGGCGCGACTATTCATAGGCGACACCAGTCACTTCCCAGCGGCCCGTTGACGAAAACCGAACCGAAATAGATATAACACCAATAAATTAGAAAATAAAGCTTCGGTTTTATTTCTGTGAAGCGATGATTTTTTATTGTGATTATCGGGGGTGTTCAAAAATTTTCTTCTCACTTCTCAGTCCAAGATCAACGACCCGAAATTTTTCCTACGGTTCATTGGGTGTCTAATTTAAATTATTGAAGTGAGTCAACGTTACGAATTAGATTTTTTGTCCGACACTCTAATATTACCGAGTTTTTGTCGCGTATTTTTACTAACGCACGTAGATAAGCACCCACACAATAAATTCGTTTTAATGAGAACGAGTAGCTGTAGTGTAGAGTAAGTTAGTGTTCATTGTCAGCTAAATTATTACAAACATTTACAGTTGGTTAATTCTGTTTGAAACGCGCGATCACAATATTAATCCAATATACAAAATTGTACATACAGACACGGTATTGGTAAACAAGTTCTCAATGTCGAATCGGTCTACGTTTGCCAGATTCAAAATGTAAACAGGAATCGCTGCAATACGTACAACTTCAAAACAAATGGCTTAGACAACAGGCATTACGAAGATACATCCGAAGCGTTACTCCAAAAACTCGCTCAAATCCCAAAAGAGGGACCTTATAACAAAGCTAATATTAGACAATCATTTCCTGTCAAAAGGGAGGCGTGCGCCCTCCCCCGACAGATCGGGGGACAGAGGGGGAGGGAAAATACCTCCTCGTCTCACCAGATTTCGCAGTCGCCGTGTTCCAGTGTGAATCTGAATTCTTATTTTTTGCTGTTACAGTGATGAATGGATTTTTAATATCCACTCGCAGCTGTCCCAGACTCAGTGGTTCCTTTGATGAAAAATGTTAGTAAACGGAACTTTTTGTTATCTATCACTGTTTTACATCGAGTGCTGTGCTTACATGTTGTATCGGATGTTTAAAAAAACATTGGAAAAATAAATGTCGCCGTCATGTCGAAAGTATAGTATGGACAGGCAACAAGACATCAGCATCCAGACGTCTCAATACTCGACGAGGCTTACGGTCGGCAAAAAACTTGGCGGTGGCTCTCACGGCACGACTCTATTACGAGTCGGCCGCGAATAAATAAAACATGACGGGCCCTTCTCACGTACACACATATGTACATATTGTTTATGTATGGGTTGCGGATGTTAACTGATCTTGATTCGGCGTATGTGATTTGAGACGCTTTCACCGCGAGCTTTGGAAATCTTCGGATAACTGGCGCAATTATTTTCTATATAGAGACCGTAACAACTGCTGCACTTGTTAAGACGCAAGATCCAATCATCTTAACGACTGACAGTGAGATGTGACCTTAAATGTGCTACATCACAACGAGACCAATTTTTTAAGACTTTAGAAGCATGAAAATCTAGACGCCAGAATGTAAACAGGGTACGTCTACAAATCTAAATTCTAATCACGTTTAATTGGAACAATTGAAGTCATCGTTTTGTAAGATGAATATAAAAGATTGTTTCACGAACAGTCATAAACGCGATGCGAGCTAAAACTAATAAAATTAAATAACAATCGCTGCAATGCAGACATAGTTTTCGGTTTACGACTGGTTAATAGTGTGACATTTATCGTGAGCCACAACAGTCAAGCTCCCACGAATTGACAATAAAGCTTCAGAGAAGATCAGTAAAAAAAAATAGTCTCTTGTAAAATATTGTAGCAGTAAGAGCTGGTACTGAATCACAAACTCTAAATCATTGGTCTATTGATGATTTAGAATAACAGGTTTTGAAACGTCAAAGTCCTGCGGTTGTCCATGCAACACCGTGTGTGGCATTAACGCATAGGTCGGCTAATAGCTAGACCACTCTTGCGAAGACGACAATAAAAACATACGCGCGTATGGACGCTACATTAACGCGCTCGCCATAGTTGGCACCATGCAAACTCCGCCCGCTGGCAACCAGAGCGCATCACAAAATATCAATAGTGATGGATAGCATACGTCATTTTCTGTCGATAAAACACAACTTAATCAACAGCCTTTCAACAACTTTGGAAACCACATTGTTGTCAATCGACATTCTTGCAATTAGTAGACAACTTTTTTCTTGTTGCAAACTAATTGTAAAATGAAAAATCAATCATCGTCACGACAAGTGCTGAAATGATTAATAACTCAATTCGTTAAATGTATTGTGACACGCTACAAGCCGGCACAAATCAAAATGTTCCACGCTAGTAAACCAAGGTGTTTCTCGCGCAATGACAGTGGGGAGTGATACGAAAAGAAACCAAGAACATTACTGTTGGTCGGAGAATCAGATTAATTGTCCTCGCGGCTTAAGAATGTAAGCGACGATTAATGCTAGTTGATGAAGTGGAAGAATGCCATTAAACAGAAGTATGCATTGATAATTCGCTGCAGGTGCAAATCAACTATAAATTAAGTTAGTAACATTGTAATGTATTCAAGTTACGGTTACGTATGACAGATATATGACGGCTTTCTATCGACTGTAGCTGGTGCTGACAGGAGCGGATCGACAAAAGTATGACACGTCACTATGCACCTCGGATACGGTACGCTACATTTTAATCATCGTAGCGGAGTTCTCCTTCTATTATTGTTTTTCGAATTTCGGCTTCAAGACAGATGGTAACAGCGGCGGGGAATTTGTATTACAATGGCCGCCACAATCCCACCAATGATCGCTGGCACGGAGCTAACGCGGCTGTTCCTTTGCTTCAGTCTACTTGGCACTCAATAACTTTCGTTGGGTACCAGCGTCGCGAGTGGCAGAATAATTTGTGAGTTCGCCACTACTGTGTTGCTAATTGATGAGATCTTGTAGCTGAAAGATTTTATGTTAAATGGCTAAAGTGATTACGTTTCCTTCAAAGCTACTGAAAATCCAATGGCTGCTTGTTACCGAGTGATAAATGAGAATATTTTCAAGCATGTTAACAACATAATTACAAAAGAAAAAAAATCTGCAATTTAGTAATTTCAGTGTTCCACAATGCCAACACTCTTTGTGAAAACGAAACACCTGAAAACCATATAGAAGAAGTGCACCCAAATACAAGGAGTTTCATAACAGTAGCCGAAGCGATCCATTAAGCGTGAGACGAAGGATCTGTTATGACAGCAGTATCCAAGTGGTGGCACAATGTGTCGGGAGTGGATGTGGCGCTCTACGACGAATATTTATTTATTTATAACATTGAGGGGCTGTAAATTAGCAGTGAATTTACGGCCAGGCGGAGGAGTGATCGCGCGCAGTTTATTTTCGGCGCATGCGCGTGATTTAAACAGTTCCCGGTGTTCTGCCGTTAGAAATTGAAACCGAACGAAGAAT